>MU765159.1:87632-152752 GCA_026770625.1 Nicotiana glauca
GGGGGGGGGGGGGTCATGGAAAACCTGATGAGGCTGCACATACCTTCGAGGTGTTCTCTTGGGACCTCTTCTCGACCCTGATATCATCATGATTTCTTCATCCCTCTCATTCGCGTCACCAGATTCAATTTGGACAGCCTGAGGTGCAGCTTTGAGAGCTGCTTGACTTATAATTCTGCTTGTCTTAAGACCGTTCTCTACCATTTCTCCCATTTTGATTGCTTCTAAGAAGGATTTACCAACTGCGGACATCATGTTTTGAAAGTAATCCAGCTCTTGATCCTGAAGGAAGAAAGTGATTAACTCGTGGTCATCCATGGGTGGCTTAGCTCGAGCTGCTTGCTCTCTCCATTTAATGGCATATTCCCTGAATCTTTTGCTTGGTTTCTTCTTCAAGTTTGAAAGGGAAATGCGGTCTGGGGCAATGTCGATGTTGTATTGGAACTTTTTGACAAATGCCTGTGCCATGTCATTCCAGACGTACCAGCAAGATGTATCTTGATCCAAAAACCATTCAGATACTAATCCCGTGAGGCTTTCCCCAAAATAAGCTATTAGTAATTCTTCATTTCGTCCCACACCTCTTAGTTGATTGCAATAACTTTTTAGGTGGGCTATGGGGTCTTCATGTCCATCATACTTTTCAAATTTGGAAATCTTGAAACCAGGCGGCAAGTGGACATCGGGGAACATACACAGATCTCTGAAGGCAACACTCTTTTGACTTGCCAACCCTTGCATGTTTTTCAACCGTTGTTCTAATGTTTTCACTCTTTGGGTTATTTCTTCCTATACCATCTTTCGGGAAGGATTCTCAATGTTTGCAGGAAGATCAGACGAGTACGGGTGGTGCTCTTGCTGTGTAGCAAATTGTGACTCATGACGGGTCTCTCCATTAGCCCATGCTTGACATAATTCTGTCATTTTCTGTTTCGGTATTCTATTTTCCTCAAACACCGTAGAGTCTAGTTGAACCCTCTGACCTTGGGTCTCTTGAGCACTTGTAACAGCTTCGATGTTAGTTATCATTTTTTCTCGGATCTTGTGCTGTCCGCTTGCCACAAACCGACCACCTCAACTTTCTTCACAATTCAAAACATGTTAGAATGGACTCAGTCAGTCCTTATTATTATCAACATTTTTCACTTTTGTTTTTTTTTTTTCATTTTTTTATATATAGTTGTGGTCGAATCTTATGGAGATTGCCTACGTATCATGGTCCCGCATGAATCAGACCGTGCGTAGTTCTAGCAGGTAAGTGCCAAATGATTAATAAAAAAAGTTGGATTTTTCTTTTCAAATTTTCCATAAAATAAAAATGTGTTTATTACGACACATTTATTACAATATTAACGGACTCCAAAATACTCTAACATCAAAATGGAAATATAGCCTAAAAATAGACTAACAGACTCTAACTGACAACTGTAGATTTTTTTTTAAATCATCACCGTTTCTTACAAATTTTCACAAAATATTCGGTTTTGTCAATACGGCCTTTCAGAACTTTGAAGAAGATTTAAAGGCTGTGTTTGCTAACCGGCCAAAGATTTTGAGAAATGACCAAAGACAGTCGTTCTCACAAAAACAGCCTTCCGGCGTCCTTTTGGGGACATTCGGCTATTTTGGACAAGAATTACCTTTACTTATGGCAAAACAATGATATTTATTTTCCTTAAAAAAAATTTTTTTAATAATAATTTTCCCCCCAGAATAGTTGAACCCGATATGGGTTGCCTACGTATCCCACATCCGGTGAGAATCAAACTTACGTAGTTCTGCTCAATAAAACAAACTATTCTTGAAAGCAAGACACAACTTTTTTCATCGGCAAATAAAACCAACTATTTTTTTTTTTGAACACAACTCTTTTTTTTCTTTTTTTCATTGGCAAATAAACAAGCTATTTTTGAAAACTGGACTTTTTTTTTCATTTTATAAAGTAGGATGCATCATATTGGTCTTTATATTTCAAGTACACCTGTCCTAGACAGACCCAACCCCTGTGTTGAGCCTCCAAATTCAAATGCACATGATGCACACAAACGTTCCTACTAATGATCCGGCATGAGGCTGAGTTATTCTAAGTTTAAGACCTGAGTATTTGTTCAAGACTGTATAGCCGAGCGGACAACTCGAGTCGAGGAGGGGGCTACGTACCGGAGACCCGCAAGTTCGTCCGGCTTAGTAACTTGTCCGAACCTCTTTTCTTATTTAAAGGTAGGACATTAACAGAATAGGGAGTCTCGACCAGCGAGCATATCCCCGAAGATAAGAAGAGAAAGGTTTCGTAATAGTTTATATGTACACATGTAATATCAAAGCGGTAAAAAGCAACATTTGCACATTAGTCCCAAACATGTAATAAAATCGAATAATATACAAGCCAAATACAACAAATATACCAATTTTGAATTCTTGAACCCTGAACCAAAGTTCTAGGTTCTTATCCCCAGCAGAGTCGCCAGAGCTGTCACACCTCCTTTTTACTTACTACACCCCGTGAAGGGTATAATAAAGGGAGTTATTTCCAACTTGAAGTGACAATCGAAACGGAATTGTTTAATTAAAAAAGAGAGTTGCCACTTGGGAGATTTATGGTATCCCAAGTCACCGGTTTAAATCCCGAATCGAGAAAAAGAATGACTCTCGAGCACTAACGAGCTCCGTGGTTCTAGCACGATCGTTTTGATCCTACTTGGCTTATTAAATTATTTAATTACTGATTTTAAACCTATGTGCATTTGTTTCTTTCACCGCTTTTAATTAGAAAATTATCTTGAGACGGGTTACGCGTACGTATACACGCCCGTTTGGTGCGTCAAAAATTATGTCACGCGAACGTGTCCACAATCAATAACGCTTAATTATTATTAAGAGTGTTTGGGCCGACGTTGCGCGAACACATACTCTGGTTTTATTTTTTTAAAAATATAGTTGTGTTACGCGAACGTATACGCAATCACACTTGGTATTTTTAAACGATCTTAAAGGATATTCTACGAAATATTTAGTTATTTTTCGTATCTAGCCTACGAAATTACTAGGAAGGTCATATGTGATTTTAATGAACTTAGGTGAACTAAAAATAATTAAAAAGCTTATAACCTATTTTATTATTAAGAAAAGATTGAGCGAAGTTGCGCGAACTCATACTCCGAATTTAGGATCATGGTCATGTTACGCGAATGTATACGCAACCACAATCGTATTTTAATCGGCCCTAAAAGTTTGCTACGAATATTAATCAATTTTTATTATAAATTAACACGAGGTCCATGGAAAATTCACTAATGGCACATTTCGATTTAATGACAAGAATTACTTCCACGAAAGATTTAAGGTCATATTTACGCAACTACTAAGAAAATTGCACTGGGCTAAATCTAATGAGCAAAATCATATGAAAAATATAAGTCTACAACCTAACTTCCACGTTTTTTAATAGTGAACTAAGCTATTAAACAAACGAATAATTTAATTTGCATGGCTGAACACAATGAACGGAATATAATTTCACTGACCAACAAAGGCAGACAAGTTTGCAAAGAAACATAAATCAACCAAAATCTTAATAAAACAACAAATCAAAAGAAATTCCAACTCAATATAAATTGAACAAACTTGTCAACCATAACACAAGAACAACACAAAAAGAACGACCAAATACCGCTCAAAAATCATGAGAAGAATACATCACATGCTCACGTTGGAAACTTACAAAAATGCAACTAAAAAGATTAAAAAAAAAGACAGAAATCAAAGATTTGTGGCATAGAATGTCCACAGATCCAAAACCAACTCACCATCTATGCGTTTGAGCACATATCCATAGATCTAAGTTAAAATCTCATACTGGATAGACGCGACGAAACTCAGAACATTTAGACAGATTCAAATTGTGTCTTTCAATCGCGAAGCAAAACTGAAAATATTGAGATAAGATAAGAATGAACCTTTGTATTAATGAAGAAAGAACAGAGTCAGGAATCTTTGCCATAATACATGAACAACGCGACAAAGTATCTTTGAAGAAGATTGAACTGAGGAATCTGTTGTTTCAGAGCTCGACTTGTCGATGCCTCTAACTCGACCGAAAAATTTATTAACCCTCGACGAAACGACCAGGACCGTGAACGAGATTTAAACCGGAAAATCTCGCCGGAAATCTCATCGAACTCTGACCGTACTTCCTCAACTCGACTATTTCTAGTTCGACTTACTTTTAAGGGTTGTGTTCGGGTTGGCTGTTGATGGTTCTGGTTTTCTAATGTTGAAGACAATCCAGGCGGGGTATGTATATGTCTACTGCGGCTGAAGCTTGTGTATATTCAGTGTTTAGGCGTCTCTTTGAAGAAGAAGAAAGAAACAGTGGGGGCCTTTTTTTTACTGAAAAGCTGCGCTCATGTTCTCCCTTCTGATGTGCATAGAATCCCTTTTTTATTTTGTGTATGTGCCATGTGTATTTTCATGGAGTGTGTTAGGTGAGTGGTCCCCGTCCAAGTGTGTTAGGTGATGATAGCCTTTTTATCCTAAGGTTTTTTAAATGTTGTTCCTTTTTTTTCTAAGCCGAAAGAATATATATAAAGCAAAATAAAGTATGCACTCTCAATCTATTCTTGAAATCAAAAAATGAAGAAGAAAGTGCAACTGTGGAAGGTATGGGTGGGGTCCATATTTTTTATTTTTGTTCTTTTGCATTTTACTTCTTCCGTTCTTTTCTTTCTGATTTTATTTTTTTGGTTTCTTCTCTTTGTTTTTTTTTTAAAAATAACTTTAAGTATCTAAAATGTTGGAAAATATTAAAAGGAAAAAAAAAACAATATAGTTATAGTAAATAAATTAAACTACTATCCAATCTTCAATAAAATCTACATTTTAGAAATTAAACTTAGTAAAAGTATATTATTAAATTTATTTTTGAAATTTTCTTCTTATCTCTTGAAAGTAAAACATCAAGAGTGTTTTTGTATCTTTCCAAAAGTAAAACTAACTAAACAAAGTATGAACTAGCTATAAAGAAAAAAATATTTTTGTGATTTTTATTTTTGTGCAAAATAAAGTAAAAGAGTAAAAATTAGTTGAAATAGCTATATTAGGCCTAAAATAAATATTTACGTGCTAAAATATAAAAAATCTTGGGGAGGGTCAAAAATCACATGTCTACAATCACTTCTCAAGTCAAATTTCACTCAAGATTTTGCCTCAACAAACATTTTGGGCAAGTTCTAGACCAATGGGGGGGCCCACAACGACCTTAGATACGATTTGAGCACACAATGGTCCCGAAAAACCACTTGATGATTATCGTCCAACGCAAGAGTCTCAAGGTCACGACTTTCACCATCCTAAACACAATATTTTATCTTTGACCATGAGATCAAAGGCAAATGTGCTAGGCCCAAGTGAAGCTCTGCTTGAGGTACCCTTAACTACAATCTACTAAAACAAAAAGAAAAACAGACTCAAACCCTTAAGAAGGTTGTCACGCCATCTATCATTGGGAAGAGCCACCTGGTTCACACAATACTCCACCTTTGGAAAGAACCGTGGCATTAAGAAAACCAAAGGCTTATTGCAAACTCCGAGAACAAAAAGCTACGAATCACAAATAAGAAGCTAAAAATAATTTTTTTTTGTGAAAATAGAAAATAGAATAAATATGTATAATAGGTGATTTGAATATACAACGAGGAATGAATATATACAATGATGTAGCTTTATATGCAGACCAAAGGAGAGATAAAAAGTGCGATAAAAGTAACTAAATGTAAAATTATGTACAAACCAAATGAAAAGCAAGAAACTATAAAATGAATTAGTATATATACAGTCATCCAACAAAAATATAGGGCGCACCCCCTCAAATAAAAGTTGGCATTGTCCCCAATGCCAACTAAACCAAATAAGCATCAAAAAATAGTAGAGAAAGGATATGAATACTCTCTAAGACATGTCTGTCTGCATAGTATCATGGGTGGTCCCTGGGTCCTCTATGTGCTCGGGAACCTCAGACTGGTTCCTGGTATCCTGCTGCTCAGCTGCTGGGACACGGGCCTGGACCTGGACCTGGACGAGCTGTGGATCTGGTACATCCTGTGGATGACTGGAGGACGCCTCCGGTGGGTCCGCCAATTGGATGATGGCATCATCTGCTCTCGGGATCGTCCTCTTCCTCTTCGAAGGCCTCTGTAACTGCTCTGGCTGTGTAGCTGCTGCTGGAGCTGGGTCCTCAAACAACAAGTTTAAAGGTAGCTGGTCTACCTTCAATCTATCCACATTCGCCCTCAGCTCCTTCACGGACTCCTTGGAGGCCCGTGTATTTCTAAGCTTCTTGTGCTCCCGAGCAAGCTCCTTGAGAGCCTTGCTATGTGAATCCACTGCCTTAGCCAAGGCACTCTAAGTACTGAGAATCTTCTCCTGGTTTTCTAGTATCTTCTTCAATGCATCCTCCATGGACTGTGGGAGTTGTGCCGTCTGAGGTGTCGACTGAGCTGTAATAGTAGTGGTCAAGGTGGACAACTTGGATGAAGCTGTGGACATCCAGTTACTGATACTCTGAAGCGTCTAGCTCAGTCGGTGAGCAGTGATAGGATGGGCCCGAGAAGATGGAATCTCCGGGCCTGCTGGTGTAGAAGGGCCAGGAGGAATGGCTGAAGATATGAAAGGATAAAGAGGCATGTCTATAGCAATGGAGGCAGGCTCAGTGGCGGCCTCTATCACAACTGGCTCTTCAGATTGGCTAATTGGGGCAGAAGCAGGGCTTTGTAGTTCTTGTCCTTGGGGTTTTCATTCCCCTTCAAGCTATACTAGGATAACGGGGCTACCGGCTTGGCCTTGAAGTCATAGGGCTTCTTTTCCACCTCCAAGTCCTGAAAATAAATAGAGAGGGTGTTGGGGAAAGGGTAGTTCCGGTCATGCTCTGCACCCACTAATGAGATAATGCGGGACATCACATTCTCCACATTTATGGGGGTATCCCGCTATAATTGATGCAACCACACGGCCCAGTGGAGAGGAAGGGTCTGGTCATGTGTGGTGGGGTCCAACCGGCTGCAAACAAAGGTCTCCCAACCCCTAGCCTCAAAGTTTAGGGTCCTCCGCAATATTTTTACCCCAACAGTCAACCATTCCAGAACGGTACCTGGGATTGCCAGGTACTGAGCTAACCATGGACGGACCTCCTCGCCCATCTCTAACTTTACCAGATATAGAGTCTCGTCCTCTTCATTAAAGCCCAAATAATCATTCAGAGACTTCCCGTCGAACAACACCATTTTCTTTCGAACCTTGGTCACTTTGGAACCCTTGATGATGTGGGCTAAATTACAGTAAAATTCTTTGACCAAGTGTTCATTTGCATCTATACACTTCTCCATAAATATTTCCCAGCTCACTCTAGTTCTAAATTGCCTCTTCACGTCAGAGTTGTGGGGTAACACATCTTTGTCAATGAAAATCTGCTCCGATATCAAATGTCTCACCGGCCACCACTCCCTAAACTTATGGTATGCTACTTGGCTCACAAATATATCCTCCCAAACATCGGGCTTCCTAGTTCGGGCAATGCCTCCCACCTGAGGCTCACCACCTTTAGCTCCTTGTACCTCCTCCCCACCTCTGTCTGCACCCCCTCCCCCTCGGATAATGAAGCTGTGGGGGAGGTGGAGTAGTCCCCACTACCGGCTGCTGAGCCCTCAGATGACTCAAAAATGACATTGGTTGGCCTTCGGATAGTGGGTGATGGTGGAGGAGTGTCATAAGTCAGTCTAAACCTCCCGGGCCAGTCAGGGACATAAGTGGGAATGGAATCTGAGGAAACATCCTGTGAAGGCTCGTACTCACTCCCCGATTTATCAACAGCTCTATCAACTGCTTTTATTGCTTTTCTCAACCTTTTTGCACTTTCCCAAACTTGGGGAGTGAGTTTTATCATCTTCTACTTTCCTCCCCGGGAGGATTCACCTCTCCCGGGTTATTTTGATCCTTTTCCCCCTTATTGTTTAACCGTTATCTGCAAGTACAAGCATCTAACTTTGTTAGTATCAATAGAAGCAGTGAAACATATGTGTAAAATGAATTACAGAACAGAAGCAGACAGTTGCAGACACAGTTGCAGAGCATGGCCTGTGCGGACCGCACAAAATGGAAGTGCGGCCACATTGAGGCCACCGCGGACTGTACAAGAATGATCGCGGTCCGCACAGGTATAAGGTCCCAAGAATAAGCTCTTTGAATCTCACCACCGCAGCCCATACAAAGTAGTACCAAGGTCGCGGTGGGCCAGTGCGAACCCCACAAAAAAGTAGTGCGACCGTGCTGGACAAAGGTGGTGAGGCACCGCAGTCCGCACAAAGTGGTAATGCGGCCGCATTGAGGCACCGCATACCGCATAAACACGAACGCTGTCCGTGGAGGGTGCCCAAACCTGGCACTGAGTTAGGGTTACTAATTTTTGCTTTTTTAGTTAAAATTTTTACCTAATTAAGGTCCCTACTCAATTATTCACTATATTATACTCACTAAGTCTACAAAAATTAACATTTAAACTAACCTAAGCTAACAAGTAGAGATATACGGGAAGGAGAAGAAGCTACAGGCTAAAGAAAGCAAAAATAAAATGAAATTACAAAATTAAACAAAGAGAAATGAGTGAAAAGTTACCAGAATATTGAGTTGAAGTGCAGTTAATCAAAGCTAAGCAAGAATTATGTTAAAGAGAGGATGAACAATAGTTTAGGGTGTCTGAGAGTTGAATTTTCGAAAAGGGTAACATAAGACCCTTGAGGTCTATTTATAGAGAAACCCGTGGGACCTATTCTTACCTACTAGCACGGCCGCACAAGATGGACCGCGGTCCGCGCTGGGTTATATTACTCACACCTTTGGAAGCAGGCCTTTGCGGTCCGCACGAAACGGACCGCGGCCTCAGAGCTCTACCGCGGACCGCACTAAATGCAATGCGGACACGGTAGAAAACTTCAAAGTCTCCTCACATTGGCTCACACCAATGCAGACCGCACAAAGTGTAGTACGGCCGCACTAGCAACTTTAGAGACTTGTTCAATTTTTCCATCCTGTTTTGCACTGCCTTAACACAATCCCTGCAACATCTCACAACCAGTTAGCCCATAAATTAGTCCTATACTACCAAGAAAATCAAAGAGAACAAAAATAAAAACACATGGGTTGCCTCCCAAGAAGCGCCTGATTTAATGTCGCGGCACGACGCGGGTTACCATCATATCATTTGAAATGAACAATAGCCACCACGTGGCTATCATCAAACTTCCCAAGATAATGCTTGAAACGGTGCCCATTCACTCTAAAGACTTCACCACGTTTGTTCTTCAAATCTGGAGCACCAAATGGGGTCACACACACAACTTCAAATGGTCCACTCCGCTTTGATTCCAGCTTACCCAAAAATAACCTTAAACGAGAGTTAAACAAGAGGACCAAATCACCAACTTTGAACTCCTTTCCATGAGCATATTTGTCATGAAGGTACTTCATCTTGTCCTTATACAAGGACGAATTAGAGTATGGAGCCGGAATTCATCAAGTTCATTAAGTTGTTCAACACGAAGATTGGCCGCAACATCCCACTCAAGATTAAGCTTCCTCAAGGCCGACATAGCCTTATGCTCCAACCCCAATGGTAGATGACATGCTTTCCCAAACACCAACCTGTACGGTGACATACCAATTGGGGTCTTGTAAGCGGTCCGGTAAGCCCATAGATCATCATCTAACTTTTTATACCAATCGGTCCTATTGGTGTTGACAAAATGCTCTTGATCTCCCTGTTAGACACTTCAACCTGGCCACTTGGTTGAGGATGATAAGGTGTAGAGACTTTGTGGTTGATACCATACTTGGAAAGCAAGGCATCAAAAGCTCTATTACAAAAATGCGATCCTCCATCACTAATGATTGCCCGAGGTGTACCAAACCTTGTGAAGATGCTCTTCTTTAGAAATGCCACCACAATCCTATCTTCATTGTTGGGCAAGGACACGGCCTCAAACCATTTTGACACATAATCAACTACTACAGGAATGTAAGTGTTACCACATGAGCTAACAAAGTACCCATAAAATTGATACCCCACACATCAAAAATATCAACTTCAAGAATTGTGTTTAGAGGCATCTCATCTTTCTTGGAAATCCCGCCAGCTCGTTGACATTGATCACATCTTTTCACTATATCACTTGCATCTTTGAATAAGTTTGGCCAATAAAAACCACAACTAATAACTTTAGAAGCCGTCCTCACCCCGTCATGACGGTCATCATAGGGAGAGGAATGACAAGCCTCTAAAATACTCAATTTTTCTTCCTCCGGGACACACCATCGAATCACACCATCCATGCAAATCTTGAACAAGTATGGCTCATCCCAATAAAATTCCAAACTATCCCGCTTGAGCTTCTTCCTTTGTTTAGAAGAGAGCTCTCAGGGGATTATTCCGGTCACGAGGTAATTAACAATATTGGCAAACCATGGCATATCATTCATTGACACCGCAAGGAGTTGTTCGTCGGGAAATGAGTCATTGATTTCTAGGCCATCATAAGGCCTCCCCTCCTCCTCCAAATGGGATAAGTGGTCCGCCACATGATTCTCACTACCTTTCCGGCCCGCAATTTCTAGATCAAATTCTTGGAGTAGTAGCACCCATCTCATCAACCTTGCCTTTGAGTCTTTCTTTGTCATCAAATACCTAAGGGCGGCATGATCGGTATGCACAATGAGTACGGCCCGAATTTTTCCATTGCAAAAACTATGGCCAACAATTCTTTCTCGATAACTATGTAGTTCCTTTGAGGCTCGTTCATGGTCTTGCTTGCGTAGTACACTGGGTGGAATATTTTATTAAACTTTTGACCCAAAACAGCCCCAACTGCTACGTCGCTTGCATCGCACATGAGCTCGAAGGGTAAGCTCCAACATGGTGCGGTAATGATTGGGGTAGTGGTCAACTTAAGCTTTAAACGTTCAAAGGCCTCCATTCATTTCTCATCAAACACGAACTTAGCATCTTTCTCAAGCAACTTGCACAAGGGGTTTATCACCTTCGAGAAATCCTTTATAAACCTTCGGTAAAACCACATGTGCCCAAGGAAACTCCTCACCCCTTTGACAGAAGTGGGGGGAGGGAGCCTTGAAATCACCTCAATCTTGGCTTTGTCTACTTCAATCCCATGCTTAGAAATTTTGAGGCCCAACATTATACCCTCTTCAACCATGAAGTGCCATTTTTCCCAATTAAGAACGAGATTTGTGTCTTCACATCGGGCCAAGAATCTATCTAAAGTACCCAAACACTCTTCAAATGAGGCACCAACCACGCTAAAATCATCCATAAAGACCTCCAATATATCTTCCACCATATCGGTGAAAATAACCATCATGCATTGTTGGAAAGTCGTCGGAGCATTGCACAACCCGAACGACATCCGAGAGAAAGCAAATGTACCGTATAGACAAGTAAAAATGGTTTTCTCTTGGTCCTTCAGAGTGATTAAGATTTTATTATAACCCGAGTAGCCATCCAAAAATAGATAAAAAGCACGCCCCGCAAGGCGATCAAGCATTTGGTTGAGGAATGGAAATAGAAAATGATCCTTTCGGGTCACCTTGTCGAGCTTTCGATAGTCCATGCAAATACTCCACCCGGTAATGGTCCGAGTGGGAATAAGTTCATTGTTTTCATTTGTCACCACAGTCATCCCACGTTTCTTTGGCACACATTGCACCGAAGAAGTCCATGAGCTATCGGAGATTGGATACACCACACCCGCATCTAGCCACTTGATTACTTTTTTCTTCACCACCTCTTGCATTGCCTCATTGAGCCTCCTTTTATGTTCTAAGTAAGGCCTTGCATCATCCTCCAAAATGATTTTGTGAATGCAAAATGCGGGGCTTATTCCCTGAATATTGGCCAATGTCCACCCAATTGCCTTCTTCCTCCTTTCGAGAATCGCCAAAGTAGCGTCTACCTGCAAGTTAGTGAGGCAAGAAGAAATAATAAGTGGTAAAGTAGAATTTGAGCACAAGAACTCATACCTGAGGTGTGAAGGAAGTGGTTTCAACTCCAACAACGGTGGCTCCTCAATAGATGGCTTAGCTGGTGGAGTTTTCCGATTTTCATGATCCAAAGACAATTTCCTAGGCTCATAAGAATACGAACCCATACAATGCAAATCATTCACACACTCCACTCTACTAGCATCATCATTGACATCAAGATTTAGAAGCATGGCCTCAAGGGGATTGATCGATGCCAACTCGACGCTAAGCAATGGTAGGAAGAGCGGGCAATAGCTTTTACCCGAATAGTGGTTCGGGGTCAAATTTCCACAGGGAGCAAGTAATGGAGTTAGAATATCTGTCTAGCCTAGAATTACGGTTGTGCTTCTAATGTTACTAGAAAACATTTTTGGGTTTTCTTTTTTAAACTACTCTTGTAAAACTAATGACTAAAACTCAATTATGCTAGGAGAATATTGCTAAGTTATATTTAATATGGAGAAAGGCACTAGGGTCATGGCATCACCTAGGTGGTTAACTAACGGGTAGAAACTACTAAGAATAGATTGACATATTTGGGATTTATGCTATAACCGTTGCACAATTGTACCCACTCTCACACCTCTCGGTAGAGAAAGTGATTTTGCCTAATTGAATCTCTCGAGATCAATTGGGTAGGCCAATTAGACCAAGCAACTAGGGTTCAAGTAGGGTGTTTACTCTCTCGAGATTCAACCCGTTAATTAGGACTACTATTTCTCATGGGTCCATCCAAATTCCTTGTTGGGTCAATTTTAGTTCATAGATTCTCTTTCTCAAGAAGAGTCAAACCCACTAAGCTAGAATCAATATTTGCAACCACCAATCCTTAATTAAAGCATAAAATTAACCCAAATAATAAATACCCAATATCAATCTATCATTAGAATGCAACACCCATCAATTACCCACACCAGGGTTGAGCCACAACCCTAGCTAATGGGTTTAGCTAGACATAATTGAAGAAGAAACAGACGAAATAGAAGAAGAAATAACCATATTAATTAATAACTAAAGAGAAACTACAAGAAGCTATTGAGAAATTAATGCTAAAATGCCAAAATAGGCTAAAACTTTCATCCTCATGAGCGCAGCTCTATTCTGTAAAATAGAACTTCACCTAAAAATGGTAAAATGTTCTATTTATAGTGACTGGAAAAACTGGACAAAAATACCCCTTCGGGGTCAGCGTGGACCGTGCAAAAGTGAAGTGCGTCCGTGATGGTAAATGATGCGGACCGCGCAACAAGGTAGCATGGACGCGTGGCCTTAATTCCTAAAATTCCAAGTCTCTGATTATCATCAACGAGGACTGCATTGATATGTAGTGCGGCCGCGTGGGCCTTTTGCCTGCACTGGTGGGTCTCTGAATCTCCTTGGCGTGGACCGCGTAGAATTGTAGCGCGGTCGTGTGGCTTGTAACAACAATTGATCATTCTCTGAATCTCCTAGCGCGGTCACGTGGCATATTAGTACGGTCTGCGCTAGGCCTTCTTGTTACTCAACTTCATTTGGTCTTTGACACTTGGCAGGTTTCACTCTGTTTTGAGCCGATCTTTGACATTTGTCACCTTATCGCTCAAACCTGCAATGAAGCATAACTTGTAAGCATTTTGGGTTTATTCAATAGCAATTTGTAATCAAATCAATAGCAAGTAGGGGCATAATCATCGTAAAATCCTAACTTATCTACTCCCCCAAACTTAAACATTTGCTTATCCTCAAGCAAACAAAATAAGACCCACCCCTAAAAGGGTAAACCAAGAATTTCCAGCTGTCCTAAAGTAACCTCAATAAGCATCAATTGGGACTAACAATTGCCCTCAATACGAATGCATCATTAACACATTTTAAGCTTTTGAAAACTATGGATCAAGTGTGACACAAGAGCATCAAGGGTTGGCACATTTCATCAAAGAACTTTTCTCAAATACTTTGGTCATTGTGGAACCCAAACTCACACATCCTCAACTCTCCCTAAGCGAACCTCACCTTATAGAGTATTGACACACAAACCGAGGTTGATGGAAATTTCACTCATCTCTCTCCAGAAGAAGGTCACAAGTCCGGCTTTAGGTACCATATGCTTGCCCCTTATGTAAGTATCCACTAATGTAGGTTCCCTTCAACTCAAGATCCTATTGGGCTTTTGGGGAGTCAATTGTGAAGGCTTTGGGTAAGGTTAGGACAAGTTTTTATTCAAGTGAGTTTAACCTTCCCTTAAGTACTTCTTTGGCTTCATTTTGGCACAATTTCTTGACTCATTTGAGTATTTCACTTCTTTTCAAGGGGTTAAAGGGACACATGTCACTCTTTCTTATGCAATTCAAATCATTTCTCCTTTTTCTACTTTTGTTTCCACACCTTTTTCACTTTTGTTTTTCTTGACCTCTTTTTATTCTTTTTCACCTTGTTCTTTCTTTTTGTCTTTTTCTTTTTCTCTTTTTCATCGCCTTGCCTTTTTCTTCTTGCTTTAGTACCTTTTACCACTTTTTGTTTTCCTCCTTGTCTCTCCCCCCAAACTTAGACTTTGCCATTTCTTAAGGGAAGATGTGGGTGCCAAGAGAGGGTAGAATTTAGAACGGGTATAGGCTTGTAACATTGGTTTATGAAAGAAGAAGGTTTGAGGCTCAAAAGGGTTAACTAGGGATTATTTTGTTGGTAGGCCATGGAATTTTTCATCTTAACATTCGGATTAATGAGAGCCTATAATCACTTTTCAAGTCAAATTTCACCTCGGATTTCGCCTCAACAAACATTTAGGGCAGGTTCTAGACCATTGGCTCGGGACTTGGACTCATAAATCGATCCCTCACCACACATGCTACGGGATTGCTAAAGACATCGAGTCGAGGGCCCACAACGACCTTAGTTATGATTCAAGCGCACAATGGCCCAAAAAGACCACATGATGATTGTTTGGTCAACACAAGAGTCTCAAGGCCACGACTTTCACCATCCTAAACACAATATTATGTCTTTGGTCATGGGATTAAAGACAAATGTGCTAGGCCCAAGTGAAGCTTTGCCTGAGGTACACTTAACTACGAAATATCAAAAACAAAAGAAAAATAAAAAACAGACTCAATCCCTTAAGAAGGTTGTCACACCATCTATCATTGGGAAGAGCCACCCGGTTCGCACTATACTCCACCCTTGGAAAGAACCGCGGCATTAAGAAAACCAAGGGCTTATTGAAAATGCCAAAAATACACAAAAGGCTACGAGCCTAACTATGAATTGAAAACGAAATTTTTTTGCGAAAATAGAAAAATAGAATGAAAATGTACAATAGGGGAGTAGAATATACAACGAGTGATGAATATATACTGAATGTAACTTTATATACAGATCAAAAGCGAATAAAAAAAATAAGAGAAAAGTAGCTAAAATGTAAAGTTATATACAGACCAACTAGAGAATCAAATCAACCAAAACATAAAATGAGAATCTAATATGTACAATAATCCAGATAATCCAAAAAGTAGGGCGCACCCCCACGAATAAGAGCTGGCATTGTCCCCAATGCCAACTACACAAATAAGCACAAAAATAGATGAAATGATATAAAAGGGCTCCCTAAAAGCCTGGTCTGTCTGCATGGGATCCTCAGTGGTCCCCTGGTCCTCTGTATAGGCGGGAACCTCAGACTGGTTCCCGGCTTGCTGCTACTGGGACAGGGGTCTGCTCCTGGACCGCCTGAATATCGGGTGCAACACTGGAGGGACCTTCATGAACCTGTGCTAGCTCAATCACTGCACCCTCTGTGCTGGGAAACTTCCTCTTCTTCCTTGGAGGCTTGGGCTCCTCCTCCTGCTGTGGCTTAGATGCACTAGGAACAAGTTAAGCTCAATGGAAGAATCAACACGGACCGCGCAAGAATATCATGCGGCCGCGTTGAACTATGTTTAGGGACAAGTTAGGGTTTGACAGATTGTCCATTTTTGTTCAAGTTTTTGAGTCCTAGTTGTCCCTACTCAATTATCTAACATAAAAAGCATGCTCAGCATGCAGAACTACCATAAAAACTAACCTAATCATTAAACCTAAGAAAAGAAAATGGGAAGATAGAAGAAGCTACAACTATTGGGAAGCAAACAAAAAAATGAAAAATACAAACTAATTAATGATACTTGTAAGAAATGTTACCAGGTGTATGAAGAATCAAAGCACTTGAGGCAAACACACAAGAATAGTCTCAGAGATGAACAGTAGAATATTAGGGTTCAGGATTTCAAATGGAAAAAAGTGTAAAATGAGGCCTAAGGTCCCTATTTATAGAAAACTATGGGCCCCCCAAACTTACCTACCAGCACGGCCGCGCAAAAGTGGCCACAGACCGCGCTGGGTTTGTATCCATTAGCATTGAACCAAGCTTCCCACGCGGACCACACTGTTATGCTACGCGGCCGCGTGGGAAACTTTAGAGAGCATGAAATATTGGTCCTTCCAGTGTGGACCGCACAATTATGCACCGCGGGCGCGCTGATAACTTCAGAGACTGTCATCTTTGCACATGCTAGCGCAGACCGCACTGATATGTAGCGTGACCGCGTTGGAAACTTCAGAGACCTGTTATTTTGTAATTTTTTTTTCACTGCTTCAACATTATCCCTGCAACATATCACAAACAATTAGCTCAAAAATCCTAGTCTACAAATAAAATCAAAGCAATAGAAAAAGACATGAGTTGCCTCCCAAGAAGTGCCTGATTTAACGTCGCAGTACGACGCATGTTACCATTATATCACTTCAAATCAAGAATCGCCACCATGTGGCTCTCATCAAGATTTCCAAGAAATAATAAAAAGCACGCTCTCCAAGATGATCTAGCATTTTCTCAATAAACGTCAGTGGATAGTGATCCTTTTGGGGTACTTTGTTCAAAATCCCATCCTTCTGGCAGCCTTGCCAACCTGCAGCTGATTGTGCGGGACTCTACACATTCTGAGAGTTTTCCATTACGGTCATGCCATCCTTCATTTGCCTACAATGATCCGGAGGAAACCAAGGATTGTCGGAAACTGGGTAGATCACTACTTCTTGCATCACATCATCTAACCCCTGTTTATGCTCCAAAAATGATTTTGTATCATCCTTCATGAATTTTGAGGATATATCGGGCTCAAAGAGTGTGAGGTAGAGGTGTGGAGAAACTTGTTCCGATTCCAACACCAGTGGCTCCTCAATTGTTGGCATTGCTAGTGTAGATTCCCGGTTGTCAAGATTTAAAGACATCTTATTGGGCCTCAAAGATTCCATATCATGTAAAGCATCTATGCACATCACTGTACTTGCATCATCATAGATATCTTGATTTAGAGGAATGGTCATAAGAGGGTCTTCAACGTTAAGCACAACACTTGTCTCATCCATTATCATAGCCGTGACAATGTCAACAAATGAGCACACCTCGGTGCTATTCGGTTGCCTCATAGATTTGCACACAGGGAAAATAACCTTCTCACCCCCCATGCATAATGTTAGCTCACCCGCCTCAACATCTACCAGCGCCTTCCCCGGGGCTAGGAAAGGTCTTCTAAGAATAATTGGCACCTCAAAATCCACCTCTCAGTCCAATATCACAAAATCCACCGGAAATATGAATTTATCAACACGAACAAGAACATCATCAATTATTCCCAAGGGACGCTTCATTGATGAGTCTGCCATTTGAAGTCGCATTGAAGTGGCTCGAGGTTGTCCAATACCCAAGGTCTTGAAAACCAAATATGGCATCAAGTTTATGCTAGCCCCCAAGTCACAAAGGGCCTTGGCGAAATCCGCACTTCCTATAGTACATGGGATTATGAAAGCTCTGGGATCCGCAAGTTTTGGGGCCATAAAGTGGACTATAGAACTCACTTTATGCGTCATTGGTATTGTTTCACATTCCATAGACCTCTTCTTAGTTATCAACTCTTTCATAAACTTGGCATACCCCGGTATTTGCTCAAGTGCTTCTACCAAGGGAACATTGATTGTAAGACTCTTCATCATGTCTATGAACTTTTTTAATTGGTGATCACTCTTGTTCTTAGCTAATCATTGAGGATACGGCGGAGGTGGCCTAGGCAAAGGTGCCTTGGATTTGGGCACCACCGGCTCGGGTATATTAATAACGTGTTCCCTAGATGGGTTCACGGCATCTTGAGTCTCTTCCCCTGCCTCCTCATCAATATCAATCCGCACATCATTGTTTGCACTTGTTTCAACCACATCTTCCACGCTCAAAGAAGCATTACCACCCTGCAACTCAACATCTTCATTCACAACTTGCTTTTCTCTTGAGGCATGCACATCTCCACCTCTTCCACTTCTCGTAGTAACCACCATCACTTGATTGGTGTTTCCGCCCGTCGGGTTCACCACCGTGTCACTTGGTAGAGCACCCTTTGGACAAGTATTCAAAGCTTGAGAAATTTGGCATATTTGAACCTCCAAGTTCCGGATAGATGTATTATGAGAAGCCAATTTTGCATCGGAGTCTTGGTTATTTTTCATCATTTGCTCAAACATATTTTCAATTCTACCCAAATCACTTCCGGATGAACTCGGACCTTGTGACTGAAAGGGGGTGGATTGTTTTGTTGTTGATACATGGGAGGCCGTTGAAAGCTTTGCCCCCGGTTGTCCTGGTTTCCGCCATTATTCCACCCTCCTTGATTATAGTTGTTGTTCCAATTGTTATTGTTCCCATTCCAATTACTTTGATTATTACCTTGGTTCCCCCAATTGTTGTTTTGATTGTTCCCGTTCCAATTTCCACCACTTTGTTGTTGATTGTTGTTATTCCAATTTCCGCCGCCTTGTTGATTGCCACAATTTCCTTGGGGATGCCATTGTTGATTCCCTTGATTTCCCTATTCCCTTGGTAGTTATTGACATATTGACATTTCCCACTTTGCTCATCATAGCACTCGTTTGAATAACCACCACCATTATTGTTGTTGTCAAATTTCTCACAATTATTTTGTTGTTGTTGTTGCCCTCTTTGCCTCCTTTTTAATATAGACACATTTTCCATTGCATTGACTTGGCGCGGGTTTTGAACTTGTTGCAATTGTGCTTTCACCAATTGATTCATTGTTGTTGTAAGCTCAGCAATAGCTTGGCCATGATCATGTAATTCCTTATGCAAATGGATGACCCTGGGGTCACCTTGGGGAACATTTGCTCGACTTTGCCATGCTGAAGAATTATCGGCCATTTCATCAAGTACATCACAAGCTTCTTGGTAAGAAAGTTTCATAAAGTTCCTACCGGGCCAATTGGTTCACAATGCACTGATTTGTGGTGTTGATGCCCCTATAAAAATTCTGCTGGATCATTGCCTCAGTCATGTCATTATTAGGACACTCCTTCACCATTGTTCTATATCGTTCCCATATCTCGTGCAAAGGATCCGTTGGCATTTGCTTGAAAGCTAGAATTTCATCCCGAAGATCTGCCATATGACTTGGAAAAAAGAACTTGGCAATAAATTTGTCTGCCAATTCATCCCATGTGGTGATAGAATGATTGGGGAGCCTTTCCAACCAATCCAACGCTTTACCCTGAAGAGAGAACAGGAAAAGCCTCAATCTCAAAGCATCCTCGGACACGTTTGTTTGTTTACTCCCCCAACAAGTATCTACGAACCCCTTCAAATGCTTGTATGCATTTTGATCGGAGGCGCCCGTAAAATACCCTCTTTGCTCGAGCAAAGTCAACATAACATTCGTGATTTGAAAGTTCCGTGCCGAGATTCGGGGAGGAACAATGGCACTAGCATACCCTTGATTTGGCAGCACCCTTGGATCCACTCTTGGCGGTGGCGGAGAGGGGTCTGGTATTTGCTCATTCGGATTTGCATTTGCATTTCTACCTCTACGTGGTACTTGAGGTACCGGAAGCTCATCTTGATCAATATCTTCTACCTCCTCCCCCGCCAAAACATTGCCAAGAGGATCATTTCCGTTGAGAGCCATTTGTACCTGATAGATCGACACAAACAAAATTAGTAAACAAGAAGGAAAGAGAAGCAAAATACAAAACTAGCTACACAGATAGTCAACACCATAAGCTCCCCGGCAAAGGCGCCAAAAAGTGATCAATGCCAACTCGACGCTATGCAATGGTAGGAAGAGAGGGTAGCAATAGCTTTTACCCGAATAGTGGTTCGGGGTCGAATTTCCATAGGGAGCTAGTAATGGAGTTAGAATGTCTGTCTAGCCTAGAATTGCGGTTGTGCTTCTAATGTCACTTCAAATATTTTTGGGTTTTCTTTTTAAACTACTCTTGTAAAACTAATGATTAAAACTCAATTATGCTAGGAGAATATTGCTAAGTTGTATTTAATATGGAGAAATGAACTAGGGTCGTGGCATCACCTAGGTGGTTAACTAACGGGTAGAAACTACTAAGAATAGATTGGCATATTTGGGATTTATGCTATAACCGTTGCCCTATTGTACCCACTCTCACACCTCTCGGTAGAGATAGTGATTTTGCCTAATTGAATCTCTTGAGACCAATTGGGTAGGCCAATTAGACCAAGCAACTAGGGTTCAAGTAGGGTGTTTACTCTCTCGAGATTCAACCTGTAAATTGGGACGACCATTTCTTATGGATCCATCCCAATTCCTTGTTGGGTCAATTTTAGGGTCATAGATTCTCTTTCTCAAGAAGAGTCAAACCCACTAAGCTAGAATCAATGTTTGCAACCATAAAATCCTTAATTAAAGCATAAAATTAACCCAAATAACAAATACCCAATATCAATTTATCATTAGAAAGCAACACCTATCAATTACCCACAATAGGGTTGAGCCACAACCCTAGTTAATGGGTTTAGCTAGACATAATTGAAGAAGAAATAACCATATTAATTAATAACTAAAGAGAAACTACAAGAATCTATTGAGAAATAAATGCTAAAATGCCAAAATAGGCTAAAATTTTTGTCCTCACGAGCACAGCTGTGTTCTGTAAAATACAACTTCACCTAAAAATGGCAAAATGTTCTATTTATAGTGGCTGGAAAAACTAGAAAAAATACCCCTGCGGGGTCAGTGCGGACCGTGCAAAAGTGAAGCGCGACCGCGTGGCTTGACTTGGCCAAATTCTCCAGTTCTCTGAACCCCAGTGGCACGGACCGCGCAACAAGGTAGCGCGGCCGCGTGGCCTTAATTCCCAAAATTCCAAGTCTCTGATTCTCATCCACGCGGACCGCACTGATGTGTAGCGCGGCCGTGTGGGCCTTTAATCGGCATTGGTGGGTCTCTGAATCTCCTTGGCGTGGACCGCACAGAATTGTAGCACGGCCGCGTGGCTTGCAACAGCAATTGATCATTCTCTGAATCTCCTTGCGCGGCCGCGTGGCATATCAGTGCGGTCCGCGCTAGGCCTTCCTGTTCCTCAACTTCATTTGGTCTTTGACACTTGGCAGGTTTCACTCCGTTTTGAGCCGATCTTTGACATTTGTCCTCTTATCGCTCAAACCTGCAATCTAGCATAACTTGTAAGCATTTTGGGTTTATTCTGTAGCAATTTGTAATAAAAAAAATAGCAAGTAGGTGCATAATCATGTTAAAATCCTAACTTATCAGGGATCCTCCACATTAATCATAGAAATTGTGTCATCCACGATCACAACTGTGATAATTTCCTGAGCACACCTCGGTGCTATTGGGTTGCTTCATGGATTTGGAAACATGGAAGATGACCTTCTCATCCCCCACTCGGAAAGTTAGCTCACCCGTTTCATCATCAACCAATGCCTTCCCCGTTGCAAGAAAAGGTCTCCCTAGAATAATTGTGACTTCATAGTCCACTTCACAATTCAAAATGACAAAGTCGGCCGGCTATATAAACTTGTCCACCCGGTCAAGCACATCATCGATTATGCCCAAAGGTCGCTTGATCGAACGATCTGCCATTTGAAGTCTCATTGAGGTTGCCCTAGGTTGCCCAATTCCAAAAGTCTTGAAGACCGAATAAGGCATCAAATTTATGCTAGCCCCTAAAATCACAAAGGGCCTTGAAAAAATCCGCACTATCGATAGTGCAAGGGATAGTAAAAGCTCCGGGGTCTTCAAGTTTTGGGGCCATAGAATGCACGATAGCACTAACTTGGTGAGTCATCTTTATTGGTTCACAATCAATCGACCGCTTTTTCGTCACCAAAGCTTTCATGAACTTTTTATAGCCCGGCATTTATTCAAGGGCTTCCACCAACGGCACATTACAAGCTCTTCATCATATAAATGAACTTTTTGAATTGATTATCATTTATTTTCTTTGCAAGCCTTTAATGATAAGGCGGAGGTGGCCTACGCAAAGGTGCCTTGGCTTTAGGCACAACCAACTCGGGCATGTCAATCACGTGTTCCCTAGACGGGTTTACGGCATCTTGAGTTTCCACCTCGGCCGAATCAATATCTATCCTCACTTCATTTTTCACATTGTTCTTAACCACATCTTCAACTATCAAAGGACCTACATCTTCTTGGAACCCAACATCATCATCCACAACTTGCTTTTCTTTCGAAGCATTCACATCACCGCCTCTCCCGCTTCTTATTATAACGGCCATCACATGATTGTTCCCACCCTTCAGGTTCACTACCGTATCACTTGGTAGAGCACCCTTAGGGCGAGTATTCAATGATTGAGATATTTGGCCTATTTGCACCTCTAAGTTCCGGATAGAGGTATTGTGGGAAGCCAATTGAGCATCGGAATCGTGGTTCTTCTTCATCATTTGTTCGAACATCATTTCTATTCTAAACATATCATTGCTAGAAGAACTCGGACCATGAGAAGGGAAAGGGGGTGGATTGCTTGGTTGTTGACACATTGGGGGCCTTTGAAAGCCTTGCCCCCAATTTCCTTGGCTTTCATTGTTGTTCCACCAGTCTTGATTGTTGTTGCTTCCCCAATTATTGTTATTCCCATTCCAACTGCCTTGGTTGTTGTTTTGATTACCCCAATTGTTGTTTTGATTGTTGTTGTTCCAATTGCCACCACCTTGCTGTTGATTGCCCCAATTTCCTTGGGGTCGCCATTGTTAGTTTGAAGAGTTGCCTCTATTACCTTGAAAATTGTTCGCATATTGTACCTCTTCATTTGGTTCATCATACCTATCATTTTGAAACCCATCACATGCATCATCAAATTGCTCAGAATTCTCTTAGTTTTGTTGCCTTCTTCGCCTTCTTTGGTTCACTAGCATATTCACACTTTCCATGGCATTCACTTGGCGAGGATTTTGTACTTGTTGCAACTCTGCTGTAGCCAATTGGTTCACAGTAGTTGTCAACTCCGCTATAGCTTGCCCGTGGTCATTTAACTCCTTGTGCAAATGAATAACCGTAGGGTCACCTTGAGGAATATTGGCCCTAATTTGCCATGCGGAAGATGTATCCGCCATCTCATCAAGAATGGCACAAGCTTTATCACACATCAAGTTCATAAAATTTCCCCCGACCAATTGATTCACTATGCATTGATTTGTAGTATTGATGCCCCGGTAGAAAGTTTGTTGCTACATATTCTCCATCATGTAATTATTGGGGCATTCCTTCACCATTGTTCTATACCGCTCCCAAATCTCATGTAAAGGTTCCGTGGGCTCTTGCTTGAAGGCTAATATCTCATCTCGAAGTGCCACCATGTGCTCGGGTGAGAAAAATTTAGGAATAAACTTATCCGCCAACTCATCCCAAGTTGTGATGGAATGGTTGGGGAGTCTTTGTAGCCAATCCAATGCCTTTCCCCAAAGTGAGAACGGGAAAAGTCTCAACCTAAGAGCATCTTCAGACACATTCGTCTGCTTGCTCCCCCAACATGTATCTACGAACCCCTTGAGATGCTTGTAGGCATTTTGATCGGAGGTGCCCATGAAATACCTACGTTGCTCGAGCAAGGTCAGCATCACATTTGTTATTTGAAAATTCCCCGCCCGAATTCGGGTAGGGACAATAGCACTTGCATATCCTTGGTTCGGTAGCACCTGAGGAACTGCTCTTGGAGGTAGCGGAGGAGGGTTTGGAACATTTTCATTAGCATTGGCCTTATGACCTCGTCGATTCATTAGCGACAACCTCATCTTCTTCAATGTCCTCATCATCCCCCGCAATCACATTTCCAAGAGGGTCATTACCATTTAAAGCCATTTGGTACCTGAAGTATTCGCATACAAATTAGTAACAAAAAAGTTAAGAAGAACAATACACAAAACTAACTAAATAGATAGCCAAAACCGTTAGCTCCCCGACAACTGCGCCAAAAAGTGATCGTTGCCTACTCTGTACCAATAAAAGGTAGTAAGAGAGGGTCGCAATAGCTTTTACCCAATTTGTGGGTCGAGATCGATTTCCTCAGGGAGCTAGAAATGGAGTCGAGTATTTATTTAGGATGGAATTGCGTATTTGTTCCAAATATCACTTTTATTCATTTTTGGTTTTCTTTATATTCTACTATGATTAAACTACAAATTATAATTGCAACTATATTAATCTAAGAGTAAATTACTACAAGTTGTATCTAATGATTTAAAAGGCACTAAGGTAGTGACTTTCACCTAGGTGGCTAATTGACGGGTAATTGCATCTAAGGCACGATTGACATGATTGGGAAAATATGTTATAACCGTTACTCAATACTACCCTCTCTACACCTCTCGGTAGAAAGAGTGATTTTACCCAATTGACTCTCTCGAGACCAGTTGGGTATGCATATTTGCTCGAGCAACTAGGGTTCAAGTCGGGTAATTACTCTCTCGAGGTTCAACCCTTTAATTTGGACTATCAAATCTCTTGAGTCCATCCCAATTCCTTGTTGAGTCAATTTTGGAGACTTAGGCTCTCTTTCTCAAGAAGAGCCAAGTCAACTTAGCACAAATTAGTGTTTGCAACCACTAATTCATAAATTAAATCATAAAATTGACCCAAATAACAAACACCCATAATCAATCTAACCTTAAATCACAACACCCATCAATGTCCACACTAGGGTTGAGCCACAACCCTAGCTAATGGGTTTAGCTACTCATCCTTGAAGCTAAAATCAAAGAAATAGATAAACAAAAAGACATATTAATAAAACACTAAAGAAAATACAGAGAATCTATCGTTAAAGTTAAGCTAAAATGACCAAAATGGCTACAAAACAGCTTCTCACGAGCGCAGCTGCTGTTCTAAAATAACCGATACCCTAAAAATGAAAAAAGGTACTATTTATACTAGGCTGGAAAAACTGGACAAAAATACCCTTGCAGGGTCATTGCGGGCCACACAAAATGGACTACAGTCGCACTAGGCTCTTGGACTTGAAGTCTTGGCTCTCTGAACTCAGGCTCCACAGACCGCGCAGATTGGACCGCGGCCGCGGATACAGCTAACGCGGTTCGCAGAGAGTCGACCGCGGACCGCATAGGCTTGATGATATGCTCTGGACATCTCTCTGAAGTTGGCTTCCGCGGACCGCGTAGAATGGTAGTGCAGCCGCGGAGTCTTCAGTGTGGACCGCACAATCTCCATTGCAGTCGCACTGCTTTAATGCCTCAAAATTCTAGTCTCTAAATCTACCTAGTGCGGAATGCACATAATGGAGTGCCGCCGCACAAGGCTTGATGCCTTAAAACCCAGCCTCTAAATCTGCCTAATACGGACCACACAGAATGGAGTGCAGCCACACTAGGCCTGTTTGTCCTGAGTTTGCCTTGTCTTTGGTACTTGAGCAGGTTTCACTCTTTTTGAGCCGAACTTTGACATTTTGTCACTTTGTCGATCAAACCTGCAATCAAGCACAACTTGTGAGCCTTTTGGGACTATTTTGTAAAAATTTATAATCAAAGCGTAAGCAAGAACGAGCATAAAACACGTCAAAATCCCTAGTTATCAGACCACACAACTTTTACGGTAGTGTAGATTCAATAGGGGGCATTAGGAATATTACCTCGCTATATGCCTTTTAGGGTTCGAAAGGGGTTTGTCCCTTATATATAGCGGAAAAACAAACTTGTAAAGGGGGCCTTTTTTATGCTTTTCTAGCTAAGAACATCAATAGTAATATTTTGCTATACAAATGATCGGAATCCTGAACGTACGATTACTCATCTTCGCAAGATCTAAATATATTTTTCATTGTGTTTATCGTTTATATCTTTCATTCTAAAGATCATTATACTTAGATAAGATTTATCCCTTTATTATTTTTGATTGATTTATTCAAAAAGGTTCCAATATCTTTTGAGTCAAACAATTTGGCATCATCTATGGGGATTTTTATAGCTGAGATTTTAGTTTCGTTTAGATCCTTGAAAGAGATAATCGCCTCTTCTTAGCCTCGCTAAGGCTAACAATGGAAGGAAAAGGAGAAGCAAGATTAAAAGCAATAGTAGGTGTCACGAATAATCTTCTAGATTCCATCAACGATGCCAGCAGGGGAAACAATGAAAATGCAACGCCAAGTACTACACATGAGAGAGATATTGCATCCACCCCGCACGAAAGTGTAGTTGTCTCACGCAAGAGGGAAACCACAACATCCGCAGCAGGAAAAGAACCACCGGCTGTGAAAAGGCTATTAAAGGAGTGGTTGAAAAACACCTTGAGCATCATACTCGACAAACCCACTCAAAGGGATGTTGGAGGCACAATACACGCAGAAACCGCAACTATCGCCGATGGACCGGAAACTCCACGCGCAGGTAACATTCATATTATTGTTGATGCAGGTACCAACGCACTTGCAGCCATCTTAAAGAAAATGGAAGAAATGGAAAATGAGAACAAAACGCTTCGTGATCAGATGAAGGAGCATCAGGAAAGTGTAGATAAATTACCAGGCACTCCGAAGTTACTACCAAAACATGACGTAGGCCGATTCGTCGAGCAACCATATAGTGAAGGGGAAGCCACCCACTCTATTCCAAAAACCTTCAAAATGCCTCCATACTTGAAAATATACGATGGCACCACGTGCCCGGAAGATCACATAATTCATTACGTCACTGCAGTAAAAGGCAACGATCTGTCAAAAGAACAGGTACCATCGGTGCTGTTGAAAAAGTTCGGCAAAACTCTGGGGGGGGGGGAGCATTGACATGGTATTCCAACTACCAACACAGTCAATATAAGCGTTCGAAAAAATGGCAGATAAATTCATCACCGCCCACGCAAGAGCGAAAAAGGCAGAAACCAGTATAAATGACATCTTCGACGTTAGGCAGACGACATGCGAAGGACTTCGAGATTTCCTAGCCTGATTCAACAGGGTAAGAATGAGCCTACCAAACGTATCAGAAGGAATGGTGGTAGCGGCCTTCCAAAATGGGTTAAATAGAAACGGGTCGAAAGCAACCAAAAAACGGCTAAGTAGACTCATAAAATACCCTCCCGTCACATGGGAAGAAATCCATATGCCTATTGTGCCAAAGTAAGGGCAGATGAGGACGACTTGAATGTTCCGATCCAACAACTAAAGTCGGTCCAGACTGAAACAAGGAGAGAATGCCGCAACGATGGTCGAAAGGATCAACCATCTCATTTCAATAGAGAAAGGCATTAGCCCTACATCCGGGCATCCATCCCACCTCCTCCACGACAAGAAGACGTCACGCCCCGACACACTGCGCCACACAAAAACAAAAGAGGTATGCCTCCACTATTATCTACTCATAAATTTTGCATTTCTCCTTCAAAAATAGTGTATGCACTGGAAAACCTCGGTACAAAGGTGCAGTAGCCGCAAAAGATAAAGTCAGAGCCGAGCACCCGGAGATCGAACATTTTGTGTGAATTCCACCAAGAAAGGGGACACAAGACTGAATACTGCATAGGTTTACGATAGGAAGTGGTAAGAATGTTAAACCAGTGACATTTGAAAGAACTGCTGAACGATCAAGGACGGGTTAATTTCGCTCGCGGACGTGATCAACCTCAAGGACCCCTAAAACCACCTTTACCAGCTCGTACCATACAAATGATCATTGGCGGCGACGATGATATGGTAATCAATCATGTGAAATTCACCACCACACACAAACTCAAACGGATAATCGTCCATGAATGGTATGACGACCTCGAAAATAGTATCATCTTTGATAAGTTGGATACCAACGGTTTGTCTTTCCCTCACTATGATGCTTTGGTTATAACTTTACGTATCAAATATACCGATGTAAAAAGAATAATTATGGATGACGGAAGCGGCGCATGCATTATTCATCCACGAGTCCTTATATAGATGAAACTCGAGGATAAGATAGTACCGAATTACATAACACTAATGGGTTTTAATAATGCAGTGGAACGAACCTCTGGAGAGATAGTGCTACCCATTCTGGCAGGAGGGGTCACCTTGGAAATGTTCCACATCATAAACCAGTAAACCACCTACAACGTTATCATAGGGCGTCCATGGATACACTTCATGCGGTCCATCCCGTTAAGTTTCTATCAAGTGATAAAATTTCCTACCCCATTGGGGATATTCAGCATCGTGGGTGAGTAGCGCACCGCGCAATAAAACTACCAAATCGCTCAAGACTGCACGCATACCCAAGAACTAAAGGGGCAAGTGCAAAAGCATAGCAATAAGCCGTATCGGGAACCAAACCCGGCATACAAATAGAGGCCATCAAAGACCCAGACGTCGTAAAAGCTTGCAAGGCAACCGTAGAAGATCTCGACCTCGATCAGTTGGACAATACAGACAGTACAAAAAAAGCTTATATCGAAAACAACCTCTCAGAACCAGGTAAGTTCCATGAGTTCTTAACTAACAACGCCGACTTGTTTGCCTTTTCCCACTCAGATATGCCGAGAATCCCAAAGGACATCGCCACACACAGGTTGAATGTCGACCCTCTTTACCCGCCAGTGTGTCAAATAAGGAGAAAGTCCAATGCCTCAATCAATGATACGGTCAGCAAAGAAGTTGACAAGTTACTCGCTAATGGCTCCGTCCGAGAATCAAAGTATCCTCAGTCTGTCACCAATGTGGTCATGGTAAAAAAGAAGAACGGGAAGTGGCAGATGTGTGTCGACCTCACCGACCTTAACAAAGCGTGACCGAATGATTCCTTTCCGTTACCACATATCGACTAAATCATCGATACAACGGCGGGGCATGAACTATTAAGCTTGTTAGACGCCTATCCATACAACCAAATTCTAATGGCAGAAGAAGACCAAGAAAAGACCACCTTCATCACTTACTAAGGAACGTACTGCTACAGAGTTATGCCGTTCGGACTCAAGAACGCAGGGGCGACATATCAAATATTATTCACCAAAATGCTCAAAGAACAACTTGGAAAGACTATGGAGGTCTACATCGGTGACATGTTGGTGAACTCGAAAAGGAAGGAGGATTACATTGGTCATCAGAAGGAAGCCTTCGAAATATTGAGGCGATACGGGATAAAACTAAATTTTGATAAATGCGCTTTTGGCATAACCTCAAAAAAGTTCTTCAGTTTTTTAGTGTCACAAAGGGGTATAGAGGTCAACTCGGATCAGATCAAGGCCATCGAAAGAATACCGGAGACATTAAGCAGCAAAAAGCAGGTACAAAAATTGACAGGGCATATAGCTACCCTGTCGAGATTCATCTCACGATCATCGGACAAATTCCATAAGGTTTTTAATGTATTAAGAAAGGATTATGAGCTCTAATGGAATTCTGAATGCGTTGACGGCTTAAGAAAACTAAAAGCGTAGATGTCCTCACTGCCACTATTTGTTAAGGCGGACCTGGGCGAATGCTTCCTGGTGTACCTAGAAGTCTCTGAAGTCGCGGTGAGTGCAATTCTGGTATGCGAATATAAAGGTACGCAATCCCCAATTTATTATATCAGTAAAACCATAGTTGATGCCGAAACAAGGTACCCCCACCTTGAGAAACTAGCTCTAAATTAGTCGTAGCTTCACGAAAACTTAGACCATATTTTCAATGCCACCCCATAAAGGTGGTGACAACCTTCCCCCTCAGGGGCATCCTACACAAACCCGAACTATCGGGCAGGTTGGCCAAATGGGCCATAGAATTAAGTCAGCACGACATAACATATCAACCGCAAACCGCTATAAAGTCGCAAGTGCTCGCCGTCTTCGTCGCTGATTTCAGGGTAGAAGTATTGCCTGAAGTAGAGCAGAAAGCGCTCCGCACTTTTGCACATTTCGACCTTTGGGTCCTCTACATCGATGGATCATCTAATGCATCAGGATCGGGACTAGGACTCGTCCCCGAAGTCCCTATGAGCGAAGTAATTCACTAATCCATACGATGCCCCGAGATAACTAACAACAAGACCGAGTATAAAGCTGTGATTGCGGGATTAAAATTAGCCCTCAAATATGGCGCTCGATGACTCGTCCTCTATTGTGACTCTTAACTCGTGGTGAACCAAGTCACTAGGACTTTCCAAATCAAAGAACTGAGACTGCAAAAGTACCAATCGAAAATCCACAAATTGCTACCAGAATTTGACGAATGCCACCTTGATCAAATACCTAGGGCGCAGAATATCGAAGCAGACGGTCTCGCCAAGCTAACAATAGCCACCAAAAATATCAACAAGGAGAACGTAGTCACCCTTCTCCATTCCACAATAGACCAGGTCGAGCTACGTTCTATAAAATTAACTTGGGACTGGTGCAACCGTATCGTAACATATTTGCAGGAAGGGACGTTCCCGCAAGATAATAAAGAAGCCAAAAACTTCAAATACAGGCAGCCAGATACAGCCTCGTAAATTGTTACCTTTACAAAAGGACGTTCGGCGGCCCCCTGGCCAAATGTCTTGAGCCGAATAAAAAAAGGCGAGCACTAGAATAAGTGCACGATGGGCACTGCGACGCTTATACGGGAAACCCTACCCTCGTCAGATGCCTCATCCGCGCAGGATACTATTGACCTACTATGAAAAAGAAGCCACAGATTACGTCAGAAAGTGTGAACAGTGCCGAAAATATGCCCCTATGATACACGGGTAAGAGAAATCCTGCATTTCGTCACTTTGCCATGGCCGTTCATAAAGTGGGGGATGGATATTGTTGGACCCCTCCCAGCAGGACGAGGTAAGGTACGCTTCCTTCTAGTTTTAACTGGCTATTTTTATAAATGGATGGAAGCAGGTGCATACACTCAAATACGTGAACAAGAAGTTATCGCGCTCATATGAAAAAATATAATATGCCACTTCGGCATTGCCAAAGAAATTAGCTGTGACAACGGACCCCAGTTCGTCGAAAAGAAAATGATCGAGTTTTTTGAAAAATGGCACATCAAGCGAATACTCTCCACACCATAACATCCCGCCGGCAATGGTCAAGCCGAGTCCTCTTATAAAATGATATTGAATATTTTGAAAAACAAGCTCAAGGATGCCAAGGGTCTATGGCCTGAACTGCTGCCAGAAGTACTATGGGCATACCGCACCATGCCAAAAACTAGCACAGGCAAGATGCCATATGCCATATTCACTAATCTACGGGACTGACGCAGTTATACCCGTCGAAGTCGGAGAACCTAGCTTGAGATACTCCAACAAAAGCGGGCCAAGCAATAATGAAAGTAGGCTACAAGACCTGGATGAAGTCGAAGAACGAAGAGATATGGCTCACATAAGAATGGTAACCCAAAAGCAACAAGCAGAAAGGTACTATAACAAGAAGGCACAAGTACGACCACTCAAGGTTGGAGACTACGTTCTCAAAGCCAAAAACTCAAGCAGTGAAAGACCCTAATGAGGGAAAACTGGGATATGCCGTACAAAATTACGACTACAGCAAACAAAAAAGCATTCCAGTTAGAGACAATAGAAGGAAAACTACTCCAAAATAATTGGAACGTCGCCCATCTAAAATACTTCCACTTCTGAAAAGAGGCGCCGGCTAAGTCGTACTCTTTTTCCCTCATCCGGATTTTGTCCCAATCGGGTTTTCTCGGTGAGGTTTTTAATGAGGCATCAAGGGAGACGCCTCGAGGTCCAAAGTATTATTCATTACTCCGCCCATCGACGTGATCTCTAGGCCACACAATGAAGGGACTAGGAATAGATAGCCATTGTATTTACAAAGTCGACATGTACTTCCTACAGGAATATAATCAAATCTCCAATGTATGAATGAAAATCCCAATGGCTAAGGCCATCGACAAAAGCACTAGTTCGACTTCACTCGAACTACGACAGGATCCTACTTCGACGCCAGATGAAAGTAACATCCCAATGGCTAAGGACATTGACAAAAGCATGAGTTCCACTTCACTCAAACTACGAGGGATCCTACTTTGACACCAGATTGAAATTAACATCCCAATGGCTAAGACCACCGACAAAAGTATGAGTTTTACTTCACTCGAACTACGACGGGATTCTACTTCAATGCCAGATCGAAAGTAACATCCCAATGGCTAAGGCTATCAACAAAAGCATGAGTTCGACTTCACTTCACTCGAACTACGACGGGATCCTACTTCGACGCCAGAACAAAAGTAACATACCAATGGCTAAGGCCATCGACAAAAGCATGAGTTTGACTTCACTCAAACTACGTTGGATCCTACTTCGACGCCAGATCAAAAGTAATATCCCAATGGCTAAGGTCATCAACAAAAGCATGAGTTCGACTTCTCTCAAACTACGAAGGGATCCTACTTCGATGCCAGATTGCAAGTGGCATCCCAACGGCTAAGGCCATCGACAAAAGTATGATTTCAACTTCACTCAAACTACAACGGGATCCTACTTCGATGCCAGATCGAAAGTAACATCCCAATGGCTAAGGCCATCGACAAAAGCATGAGTTCGACTTCACTCGAACTACGACAGGATCCTACTTCGATGCCAGATCGAAAGTAACACCCCAATGGCTAATGCCATCGATAAAAGCATGAGTTCGACTTCACTCGAACTACGAAGCGATCCAACTTCGACGCCAAATAAAAAGTAATATCCCAATGGCTAAGGTCATCGACAAAAGCATGAGTTCGACTTCACACGAACGACGACGGGGTCCTACTTCGGTGCCAGATTGAAAGTAACATCCTAATGGATAAGTCCATCGACAAAAGAATGTGTTTGACTTCACTCGAACTACGACGGGATCCTAATTTGACACTAGATCGAGAATAACATCCCAATGGATAAGGCCATCGACAAAAGCATGAGTTCGACTTCACTCAAACTACGACGGGATCCTACTTTGATGCCAGATCAAAAGTAACATCCCAATGGCTAAGGCCATCAAAAAAAGCATGAGTTTGACTTCACTCGAACTACGACGGGATCCTACTTCGACGCCAGATCTAAAGTAACATCCTAATGGCTAAGGCCATCGACAAAAGCATGAGTTCGACTTCACTCGAACTACGGCGGGATCCTACTTCATGCCAGATAAAAAGTAACATCCCAATGGCTAAGTCTATCGACAAAAGCATGAGTTCGACTTCAATAGATTTACGACGAGATCCTACTTCGATGCCAGATCGAAAGTAACATCCCAATCGCTAAGTCCATCGACTAAAGCATGAGTTCGACTTCACTCAAACTACGATGGGATCCTACATCGACGCCAGATCAAAAGTAATATCCCAATGGATAAGGACATCGGCAAAAGCTTGAGTTCGGCTTCACTCGAACCACGACGGGATACTGCTTTGATGCCAGATCGAAAGTAACATCCCAATGGCTAAGACCATCGAAAAAAGAATGAGTTCGATTTCACTCGAACTACGACGGGATCCTACTTTGACGCGAGCTATAAATAACATCCCAAAGGCTAAGGCTATTATAAAAAATATCCTAAAGATCATCACCGAATCGTCAAAACAATTCCTTCATTACAAAAAAAACATTACTAGCAACTATCTTTACAACGGGCTCAAGCACGCCCCTATAAAAATTCTGAAGCAAAAATAAGTACAAGCCAAAAATCACACATCGTCCCCGGTAGCGTAGACATCTTTGTACCAAGAGTCAGAGGCAAGACGGTTCATATCACCGGAATTGATATCATCCCCATCAGACGTCAGAGGGTCATACCCGCATGCCTCACAAGCTGAATGAGCTTTGGCACACTTTTCCTGATGTTCAACTTCAAATGCCCTCCCCTCAGCATGAAGAGCCTTGTATACATCCAGTTAAGCCTCAGTGTGCACCCACAACTCATATTAACGATGAGGCACGATAGGATCAGCCGAAGCATGAGATGTGGAAGGTTGTGAGTGTCGACACACATCCTTCATTCTCGGTAACGCCACTTGCCCGTACAACGTGGATAATTCCACCTCCAACTCCTTTATACGCCCCTCAAGCCCGGCTACCTTAAGTTCAGATACCTCATTCTCCTTAGTATACTCCAACCTACAAACAAGGAGAGTATCTTCCAAAACTACTGCTTCAGAAATAACAGTCGCAAGCCTGTCGACACTCATATTCAGCTCACCCTCAAGCTCATCAATCTCCGCTGACTTCACACCCAACTCAGTAGTCAAACTAGCCACCTTTGCTTGCAGGTCGGCGTTCTCAGCCATCACATCTCTACTTAACTCAAGCTCATCCTCATTCGTCCTAAGAGACGCCTCAAGTTCACTATTGCAGGCAACGACTTTCATGAGATCCTTGTGCTGCTCTCTCAACTCCTCGACCTTGCGCGCCAGTTGGTCTTCCCTCTGTTTGAGCCCTTCATAAAACAATTGAAAGTCAGGGTCCTAATTATATATGTCAGCCATCGCATGATGTTTGGTGCGATATTTTTCATATTTGGAAGACATCTTCCCGTAGATGGCCGTCCTTTTTCTTTCCCGACGCTCATGCTCAATCTCCATGATAAGGGTCTTCCACAACAAGAAAAAGTTAAAAATGAAGATAGGCTAAAAATAACGACAAAAATCCAACGACGAAAGGAAAGAGAAACAAAACCCGCAAAGCCATGCCGGCTACGTTCCGAGACAGCTCCATATTACTCATCGTTCTAAGCACCTCACTCTCGGGAGTAGCACATAACGGGGCTAAGACGGATGCCACCTGCTCACACTTTAATAACAAGTTATAGTCCCTAGGGATGACTATATGCCTACCAGAATCCTCCACCCTGACCTTTACATGAGTGTGGCATTCTACAAACTCACAAATGTCCTCCGGATCGATATCCAAACCCGAGCCTTTGCTCTTGACATGTGGCCCCCCTCCAACGTTACACGATTCGCCACCCTCAGTGGAGCGTACGGGCCTACATCCTAGGTAAACCCCTTCCATTTGGGGAGACCTCCCCGCCAAAATAGCATCCTTCATGAATGCAGGCACAGTCGTCGTCGCGACACACCCGTTCTACTTTTGCCAGTGTCCACATCTATTCCTTCCCAAGCTCTATTCTCCTCCTTTTTCTCAGCAATTAGAGGATTCATCCATAAGATGGTGGGTCGGTACGGAAGAAGCCTCATCTCTCACAACCATATCGCGAGAAGAACCTTCCCTCTGTATCGATTGAGCACGACCCTCTCGGACGGACTCACTCAATGTAAACTGCATTCCCGCAACAGCGACAACCTATCGAAATGCAAGAACTGGGGCCCTCCACCGAGAAGCACCTCGACCTATTATCGAAAAAATTTGTATCAATAGATAACAATATATGACTAAGAAATGATACAAGGTAAGTCACTTACCCGATGAAACCCTCGGCCCATAGCGTTTCACGAAAACGGGGCAGTCTCAAGTCTCTACTGCATGATGAAGCAGACGGTCTACCCAATCTCTTATTTCTGCAATAGGATGAGGTGGACACCCCATGGCTACAAACAAAAAGCAAACAAACTCTAAGGAGAATGAAAAAGAAAGGAAAGAGTAAAACAAGTGGCAGCACTTACGATTCTCGTTTCATCGCTTCGAAAACCTAGCGAGGTCGGACACAATGTGTGCAGTTTTGATGAAGAAATACTTGTGTCAAAACTTACGACTAGCTCGATCGTCAGTCCCAACCACCAGTCCTTTTGTCCCACCGTGCCTCAAGATCAAGATAGTACCCCTATAAAAGCTGGGTGAAAACAAGTGCAGTAGATGGTGAATGGTGACCTCGCACCCCGCCAACTCAGCATACTTTGTCAATAGCAGGAGTATTTTGAGTGTGTACGGAGAAAGTTGTGTCGGGCAGACCTGATAAAATCGACATAACTCCTCCGCTAACGGAAGGAGAGGGAAGGTATAACCAATTATAAAGGGGTACTCGTAAAAAGCACAGTACCCAGGCCTATAAACTTTTACGAAGTCCCTCCCCGTCGGAACCATATCAACATGAGAAGGAATGTTATATTTCACACTGAGAGCATCGATATGGACTTGTTTTGTTTCGTAGAACATAGGGATGGGAGTAGGAGGAGGATCCTTGAGGAAGTCACTTCGAGACGAAGAGTGTCTTGGCAGCAACTCCTCCACGGTGGGAAAGCTGTCTCTCTCTTCCACTGTCATACCCTCATCGCCAGAAGGAGGTTCCACGGACAATGGAGTGGCGTCGAAAATCCTCTCACGAGATCGGTGTGTTCTAGGCATCTCTTCTGCAGAGAATATGTTAAAATGACAAGGGAAGCTAAGAACAGAAAATGGGAGAAGAAAAAGTAGAGAAGATGGTGGAACGAACACAAATGAGATGAGGAAGAATAACCGGTGATGAAATTGCCAAGATTTTTTCCAAAAAAAAATCCTCCACCTATTTATAGGATTGGTTGGCATCAGAATTGAAGCGGAAAACTGCATATGGCACCAAAATCGAAGCAACAAGTTGTCAGCCTTTGCCTCAAAACACGTATAATGATAACGCATGTAGAAATGACGTCATTTCCCGATAAGACACATTACCCAGGGTCTTGTTGAGCACGCTAACTTTTCGTTGTTGGCCAAGACATAATGTTTCATGAAGCCAAATCTCTCCACTGGAGCGAATGGTGTCCGCTTATCGAGGAAACACCAAGTTGCAACCCTGACAAGCGGAGGGACTAATTGTATTGGTCCAAATTTGGATGACCGCGGCCATTGATGAGTACGACAAACGACGAGATCCTCGCAGCTCGACGTCCTGTGGAGGACGATAGTGTAGGTCCACACGACTTTTACGTTAGTGTAGGTCCAATAGGGGGCATTAAGAATATTCCTTCTAATATTCCCCACAATGTGCCTTTTAGGGTTTAGAAGGGGTTTGTCCGTTATATATAGCGAAAAAAAACCTTGTAAGGGGGCTTTTTTTATGCTTTTCTGGCTAAGAACATCATTAGTAATATTTTGCTATACAAATGATCGGAATCCTGAACGTTCGATTACTCATCTTCGCAATATCTAAATATATTTTCTGCAGTGTTTATCGTTTATATCTTCCATTCTGGAGATCATTATACTTAGCTAAGATTTATCCCTTCATTATTTTTGATTGATTTATTAAAAGAAGTTTCAATATCTTTTGAGTCAAACAATAGTCTTGACCATTGATAAATTTGTACTTTTAGTAATTCTCAGTATGTGATTTGACTTGAAGATCACAATGATATTAATGACAACCTTATCTTATGAAAAATTCTGTCTTTTGCATCAACGTAATTTTGATACGCAATTCTGTCTTTATGGAAAATGTTTACCGCAGTCAGTTACAGGTCAAAGTCAAATGTGTGAATACAATCACCTAAAGAATTTACAGCAGTATAATTTTAATATTACGAAAGAAAAATGCCATTTATAGATAGTTATATCCCCCTTTTGGTAACTAAATAATTATTCCCTCTTTCTCAAATTATTTGTCTTCTTTCTCTTTTATTCTCTCCTTAAAAAAACATTAATTAGAAGGAGTTTGGACTATTTTACTCTTACTTATGTCTTAAGATATAATCTCTCTTCATTGAGTAATTACTCTATTTATTTATCTCCATCTTCAATAACAATTAGTGTTAAAGGTAAAATAGAAAAAAAATAGTAATTTATTTTGTCTTGAACTTCAAAAATGACAAATAATTTAAGACAATTATTTTTAAAAATCACGACAGATAATTTAAGACGGAGAGAGTATGTCGTTAATGGGATTTGTAGTAATGACCTCATTTAGTATAATATTTTTGTAACAGATATCAATAATTTCCACTTAATTCCCAAGGATATTTATCATGTCTATAATCTTAACTACCTTAAGATAGATAGTCCGCCAACTGGAAACACAGAATTTATTAAGTATTCATTAAAAGCTTGAGGATTGAATTTAGTCTACTGGTATAATTTAAAGAGTTTCTCTCCAAAAATGAATGTAACAATTATATCCCCCCTATTTTTTTAATTCTACCTCAGACCCCTTCTTAATTGCCGTTAATGATTTGTGAAATAAATATTAACTTTGTTTGTACTTGTTTTTCACGTATAAGTTGAGCAGGAAGCAAGTAGAGTGCGAATATTGAATGATTCTAAAAAAAAAAAAAAAAAAAAAAAAATCTGTTTACGTATATTCAAACAGATGATGCGTTTTTTCATACTAGTGTTGTATTCTATTTTTTTAGTTGCTCATAACTTCACACCAGTTCTTGGGATAGTTTATATTAAATTTCGCATTCTTATTTCATTATTTAATTGATAAATCATCAGTTTGGATTTTATATTATGTTAGTTGGCTCGCCTAGTAGGGTTAGCTGCCATTACGACTTGGTGCGGTTTGGGTCTGTGATAACATATTTGGTACAGTATAAGTTACACGTCCAAGTCAAATGTGTGAAAACAATCACCTAAAGATTACATCAGTAGAGTGTGGCATTTATAGATAATTATACCCCTCTAACTAAGTAATTATGTATTTAATTGGGTGTGTAGTAATGACCTCATTTAGTATAATATCTAAGGAGCAGATATATATCCATAATTCCAAAGGGTATCTCATGTCTGTAATCCTAACTACCCTGCCAGAAATAGTCTCCCAGTCCGGAGACACAGAATTTAATAACTATTCTTAAGTTTAAATGTAATATTTGTTTTTAATCTTGGATAATTAGACCTGTTAATAAATAAACATACTCCGGTATGCTAAGAAAATATTTAAAATCTTAAATTTATAGCATTTAAAAACTACAGAAGATATTAATATTAATCCTTAAAATAGTTTTTCATCAAAGGATGATTTTCCTTATACTGTAATAGTTTTCAATGATGAATTTCTGTGGCGACCATTTCAGTAGCTGTGACCTAGACTTTCTGGGACGACCTATGGAGTCGCCACTAATCGTGGTAGCCAATATAATCATTTGTGACGACTTTTAGCGGCGAATGTTTTTGTCGCAACAAAAGTAGTATTATTGGAAACTTCTTATCCCGTGGTGTTTTCTTCCTGGATTATCCCATCTTTGATTTTCGAAAGATATAACAATATCTATACGAATTAATTTTCTCACTCTTATCATTTTATAACCGCACTTCGTGTATTATTGAGGATTCAATAACAGTTTATTGAGATAAGTTTAAAAAGTTTCTTTCAAAAATGTTGTGCTTGAAAATGACACAATAAAATTGCAAAGGATATTACTATGAAAATTTTAAAATATTAGTAAGTTCGAGATAGTAATGTCGAATTAAAATTAGATCATCAATACGACAACTTCAATTCCTTTTTCCTAATATCTCAATCGTTCTCAATTGCCGATCTAATTATAAATTTCGTTGCCAATAAATTTTGAAATAAATATTTTTGACTCTATCGGCACTTAATTTTTCACGTATATAAGTTGAACAGCAAGCCAAATGAACATACTTGTTTGAGTCAAAATTTAGATCTAAATTTAAATAGTTAGATTTTTTAATAAAATAGAGTTAATCTTAGCTCATAGATATATTTAACTAATATTGCAACAAGATGTCATAAGTACTATTCGAGTAGCAGTAAATATCAACAATAAAGTAATAGTCAGTGGCCCAAGAAGAGGATAACATTAAATATCAGTAAATGATAATAAATGACACTTTTGTAAATAAATGCAAGAGAGTCACCCTAAAAGGGTGAGATTTTTTGATATCCCGTCTGACAAAGATGGATGATGATAAGCCTTAGAATATTCGGATCTTCCTTGGATAGTGAGAGAAAAGATAGCCACAGATCTAAAGAAAATGTGTATTTTGTATATTAATGATAAAACAAGAATCTTTAGACAATATCAATGTATTATTTTTTACAATGAGTGTCCCCTCACCTCTACAATCCCCTCGCTTTCTATTTATAAGGGCACATGGGCCAAAAAAACTCTAATAGTACATATGAGAGGAATATTTCCTAGAATATTCTCTATATGATTTCATTTCTGAAACTAGTTGTTACTGCTCCGTTAAAGAGAGTATTCGTCCTTGTCTTTATCCTATGTTGAGACAACTTGACCTCACCTTTGTGATGACCCAGAAGGCCTTAAAAATGAAATTCTACGTTCCGAGACCTTAAAAACCTCTCTTAGCATCACCTTGATTTCCGTGCACAGTCCTTGCGCATAGCCATAAAGTCTAAATATGAAAATCTGTGAAAAATGATAAGTTTTGACTATGAAATGAATTAATTTAACTTCGGTCAACGTTTTGGGTAAACGGACTCGGACCTATAATTTTAACGGTCCCGGAAGGTCCGTAGGAAACTATGGGACTTGGGCGTGTGCCCAAAATCAAATTCCGAGGTCCCAAGTCTGAGAAATGAATTTTTGAAAGAAATTGTTTTCTGAAATTATTTATAAGGCTTGGAAATAAAATTTGATTAGAACATGTTGGTATCGGGCCCGTATTTTTGTTGCGGCGCCCGATACATGTCTTATATATGATTTAAGATAATTCTGTGAAGTTTGGAATGAAACGGAATCCATTTGACGTGATTCGGACCTTAAATACAAATTTGATGTTTAAAGAAGTTTTGAGAAATTTCATTGATCTTGAGGTTTAATTCGATGTTCATGATGTTATTTTGGTGGTTTGAGTACACGAATAACTCCGTAGGATATTTTTGAGGTTGTGTGTATATTTGGTTTGGAGCTCCGAGGGCTCGAGTGAGTTTAGCATAGGCCACGAGGTTAAATTTTGGACTTAAGGAATTACAGGCATGCAGGCTTCGCATTTCCCAAACCCCTTCGCAATTACCAGGTTCGCATTTCCCAAACTCCCTTCGCAATTCCCAAGCTTCGCAATTCCCAAGCTTCGCAATTCCCAGGTTCGCATTTCCCAAAACTCCCTTCGCAATTGCTTCGTAATTCCCAGGTTTGCATTTCCCAAACGTTTTCGCAATTCCCAAGTCAGCAGAGGTTGGTTCGCAATTGCGAACCCCTGTTCGCAATTGCGAACCCCTGTCCGCAATTCCCATAACTGAGACCTGCAACTTTTATACTTAGCCGATTTTAAACCCATTTTTCACATCTTTTCGAAACATAAACACACTAGGGCAATTTTTCAAGAGCAACTTTCCTTCCAAATCAAATGTAAGTCGTTTTTTACTAGTTTTCTTCAATCATTAACATCTTTTAACATGATTTCAACTCAAAATCAATGATTTTTATGGGAAAAATTGGGTGTTTTGGGTAGAACTTAGGTTTTTCAAAAATTGGGAATTTGGACGTCGATTTGAGGTCCGATTTCAAAACAAATTATATATTCGATTCGTGGGGAAATGGGTAATTGAGTTTTGGTTCAAAACTTGGGTTTTGACCATGTGGGTTCGGGGCCGATTTTTGATTTTTTGGGTAAAACTTTGGAAAATTCATTTTCGTACATTCAAATTAATTCATTTAGTGTTTATTGATGTATTTAAGTAACTTGTGACTAGATACAAGCGAATTGGTGGTGGAATCAAGGGGTAAAGCTATAATTGAATCGTGAACAATGTTCGAGGCATCGAGGTACGTGTTTGGTCTAAACTTAGCTTAAGGGATTAGGAGTTAAGTCTTATTTGCTATGTGGTAATTATTGAGTATGATATATAGGCATGGTGGCGAGTATCTATACGTTGGTGTCTAGCATGCCCGTGAGTCTTTATATTATGATTATCATGACTTCGTTGTATCTTTCATACCTTGGTGATGGTTTCTAATTGTTGTATAAAGTTTGTGGAAAGAATTGTGACCTATGAATATTGAGGAGCGTTGGCTCAAGTTATATAACGAATTGTGAAAGTATAAGTGATAATTGAACTTTTAGAGCATTGGCTCGAGTTGTTAAATGAGCTGTGACGGTATAAGTGGTAATTGAACCTCTAGAGCATTAGCTCGAGTTGTGAAGTAAAAGTGAGAAAGAGAAGAGATTATTATGTTGTCACCCTTGTCGGGCTATTGTTGGTTTATTTGTTATCTCCCTTGCCGGGATGTGGATGTTATTGATGTTCTTCCCTTGCCGGGATTTAATTGTTGACTTGTTGCTCCTTTGCCGGGATTCTTATTGTAAATTTCCTTTATTTCCTTGCCCTATTGTTTATAATTGTTGTTTGGGTGAGGAAGAGGGTAAAGCACGAAGGGTGATGTCGTGCATTGTTTGTTTCGTGAGGAAAGAGTGTAAAGCACGAAGGGTGATGCCATGCCGCACGATGTACCATTCCGTGCCTATTATATTGATTTCATGGTGAGGAAAGAGTGTAAAGCACTAAGGGTGATGCCATGCCACACGATGTACTATTTTGTGCCTATTATATTGATTCTTATGGTAAGGATGGGAGTAAAAGCACGAAGGGTGATGCCGTGCACTTGTCCTTGATTTCCCTGACCCTTGCTGATAATTGAGTTACGTTGTCCTTTACGTTTATTTACTGATTTTCTATTGTTACTTGACTTTATTTCGAGGTTATAGATTCCCTTACCCTATTTGTCTTGTGATTGTTGTTTGGGTGAGGAAGAGCGTAAAGCACGAAGGGTGATGCCGTGTATTATTTTGGTGAGAGAGAGTAAAAGTACGAAGGGTGATGATGTGTACTTGTCTTTGATTTCTTAATTTTTATTGATAACTGTGTTACGGTTTCTCTACACTAAATTGCTGGCTTCATGTTGATACTTGTTGTACCCCGCAACATGATTTTCCTTTCCTATTTTCAATTAAATTGTGGTGATCCTAATATTTATTTGTTGCTCTTCTGTTTCTATTCAGTGTTTCCCCGCAGCATGTTTTCTCCCTCCCATACTTGACTGTATATGACTGTTTCTTTATGTACTTCTTTTCTGCTGTATATAGTTAAATTGCACAGGTTTATTTGGTAGTCTGGTCCTAGCCTCGTCACTACTTCACCGAGGTTAGGCTAGGCACTTACCAGCATATGGGGTCGGTTGTGCTGATACTACACTCTGCACTCTTTTGTGCAGACCCTAGTATTGTAGACTTCGGACCGCAGTGGGATTGCTAATTCTTGCTCATCTGGCGATCCGAGGCAGTCCTGCAGGCGTCCGCAAGCCTTGGCGTCTCCTTCTATATACTATTACTGTTTATTTCATGCATTTCCAGAAACAGTGTTGTATTTATTTCAAACCTTTAATTGTAGTATTCTTAGACAGTCTCTGAAACTGTGACACCAGTTCTGGGTAGTCGAGACTCAAACAGATGTATTGGATTTACGTTCAGATAGCTTATTGCTTTATCTTCCGCTTATGTTAAATTCTGTTGTTTAAATGTTATTACTTTGCAATTGTTAATGAATATAAAAGTGGGTAAACAGGTAAAATTTGCAAATAATTAGCTTGCCTAGCTCGTATTAGTAGGCATCATCACGACTCTCGAGGGTAGAAAATCCGGGTTGTGACAAGTTGGTATCAGAGCTCTAGGTTACACGGGTCTCACAGTTCACAGACAAGCTTAGTAGAGTCTGAGGGATCGGTACGGAGACGTCTGTATTTATCCCCTAGAGGCTACAGAGTCAGGAAAAACTTCACATTCATTCTTTCCTGTCATGCGATTTTGTTCTCTCAATGCTAAATTAAAACCTCTACTCTTGTCCTTTCGTGAATGGAGAGGTCATGTACCACTTCTTCAGCCGAGCTGCAGCACGGATCAGTGATAGATTAGCTACGTCTTCGGAGGCTTTGTGGAGGTTGGATAAGTTTCACCAAGCTCTTCACTACTGCTTTTAGCGTTGCATCTACTAAGGATCCCTAGGATTGTCTAGGCAACTGTCACGGGGTTCTCAGGAACATGGGGATAGTTGAGACCAATGGGGTCGATTTTACCACTTTTCGCTTGTCTAGATCCGCCAAGACTTAGTGGAGAGATTATTGCTTGGCTAGACTAGCCGGATCGCCAGCTTCGACTTGGGAGCAGTTCACTCAGCTATTTCTAGAGAGGTTTCCCACATCACTCAAAGAGAGGTATTAGAGGGGGAGGTAGAGGTATTAGAGGTGGAGGTAGAGATGCTAAATGTGGAGTTAAAGGTATTAGAGTTGGAGGTACATGTATTGTTTTGGTTTTATGTATAGAAACTTCGGTTTTATTTTGCGTCGTATCTGGTCATGCCTAGTGATTCTTTGAGTGCCCCTGTTTATGTGTCTACACAGGTGGGTGATTCTATTGTGGTGGATCGCGTCCATTGTACATGTATAGTGGTTATTGGAGGTCTTGAGACTCGTGTAAATTTGCTTCTTCTGGACATGGATGATTTCGGTGTTATATTACTGATGGATGGGTTATCACCTTTCCATGCAATCTTGGACTGTCACGCCAAGACTGTAACCTTAGCTTTACCGGGTTTGCCTCATTTAGAGTGGAGAGGGACGCCTGGTCATTCTACCCGTAGTGTTATCTCTTATGTGAGGGCTGGACGTATGGTCGAGAAGGGGTGTTTGGCCTATTTAGCATATGTTCGTAATTCTAGTGCTGAGGTTCCTTCCATAAATTCTATGCCCGTTGTTTGTGAGTTTCCTGAGGTTTTACCTTCAGACCTGCCGGGTATGCCACCAAACAGGGATATTGACATTTTGTCACGCCCCAAAATTGAGGGACACGACTGGCGCTCAACCGGAGGACCCCAGTCAAGCGGACCTGGAATTGCCTTTCCTATCCCACACGTTGCCCCGTGATTCCAATATACATTATTTTTTTGAAATAGCAATTTAAGAATTAAGCATAAACTTACAACTTGATTTCATTTCTACTTTTTATCATTTCCAACATTTGATACCAAGTAATTGTAAAAAATACATACAACATTTACCAACGTGGACCACGATTCTGAAACGTACAGTTACTGTCCAAAATACTTTTATACACTACCCACATTGTGTCTACGGAGCCTCTAAGAATACTAGGAGCTCAACCAATACTTGCCGGCGACAAGGCCCCGGCTATACCTTAAAATACACAATAAACTCAAAAGAATGTGGCATGAAACACACATGACCCCAAGAGGAAGTGGGGCTCACCAATGCAACTGATGGGATGGAGAGCAGGTACTACTGTCGATGGGCTAAATTACCTGTTATAGAACCAACTACAATCATAACACGAATGTAGCGCCCCCGACAAAAGGGACGTCAGTACATTTGAATTGTACTGGTATGTATAACTAAACACCATCTAATTATAAAGAACTATCAAACAAGAATAAAGAAATCATTAACACCTTGTCATTAGAAAGAATTGTCAAACAAGAATAAAGAGATCATAAAAGTAAATCAAAAGCTTTAACAATCCCCACATCAACAAATAAAATGGATCACATAGCTTTCACATAATTTCCATACCCTAGGTTGCGTTCCATAGCCCGTCATAGGGTTCACATATCATATTATATACCTATGCATTTCATAGCCCGTCCATAGGGGTCACATATCATATTATGCACCTATGCATTTCATAGCCCGTCCATAGGTTCCACATATCATATTATACACCTATGTGTTTCATAGCCCGTCCATAGGTTCCACATTTTATATTATACCCCTATGCGTTTCATAGCCCGTCCATAGGGGTCACATATTATATTATACACCTATGTGTTTCATAGCCCGTCTATAGGGTTCACATATCATATTATACACCTATGCGTTTCATAGCCCGTCCATAGGTTCCACATTTTATATTATACTCTTATGCGTTTTAAAGCCCGTACATAGGGTTCACATATCATGTTATACACCTATGTGTTTCATAGCACGTCTATAGGTTCCACATATCAATTAATCGGCACATGGGGCCACAATCATTACAACATACTTGGCACTAGGCCATATTTCATAACTCAATCTCTTATTTCCCACATTTCACATCATTTCCACATATTTCATATCAATATCAATTTCAACAACAAGTCATTCAAGTCAAGATGTCAAGTACACATGAGAGGAACCATGAATCATCGGCATATACAATATCTTAGAGATCATGCACCTCAAGTTTATTGACAATGGAACATCAAACACTAGGGGCTCTTCCAAATCAATAGAGGGGGTACACCAACCCGCAATAAAAACACACATCAAAGGCATAAGAAAATAATTACACCAATTATTCTTGAATCCTTCTTTTTCAATCATGACATTATATAATTATAATTCAAGTTCTCGGCACATTGGCAACACTTTATTTCCCCAATTTATTTGATTACTTCAAACATCTCTACACATAGAGGATTTCACATAGTTTGGCATAAGATATGCAACTCAATCTCAATTTAAGGTCTTAGCATTTCAATACATGATTTATACTCCTTGCGCCCTTTTAAGTTATCAACAATAGCACCTTGATCATATTGGAGTGCATATTTCACAATTATAGGGTCACAACACCAACTCATTTAAAGTACCAATAACAACAAGAATCCAAAGTTCAATCTTACCACATTTACATAGTCACTTACTTCACTTCCAAACATCTTTTTACATTACCAACAACTAGACACAATCAATCAAATACATTTGGTACACATAAGAACAATTTGGAGGATCAACCATAACGAGTTTTCTCACACAATTTGGTATCAAAATCTCACTTTAAACTTGACTTGAAGTCTAGGAATTTTAGCACATAATTCCCTTTTTTTCCCACATATCCTCATTTATCAAGAATAATATATTAAACACATTGAGGTACATCCTTCACATATATTCTTGCAACACCCAAATCCTTTGAAATAATGAATACTACATAAATCAAATTCCGGACTTATAACATATGCAGGGACACCATGGGAGCTCAATTTCTAAGAAGAGGGAGTTTTAGCCATACATACCTCAAATTCGCCCCTTAATGACACTATAAGGATCCAATACAATTAAGCAACTTCAATCTACAATACAACATTTAATAGAGCCAATATTAGTCATAAATCCCATAACTCATGCCATTTGGGCATATTATCAAACACCTTGTAGGTATAAATCTTTGCACCTCTTAACTAAAGTATTGGTTCATCCAATTATCACCATTAACCAACAATTCACTGCACCATTATTCCTAACCAATTCATACTCCTAACATCACATGTGTGATCAACCATTCACACCCAACCAACAAAATTCTATCAAATAATCACCTTTAAATCCCTACCATGATCATGTATTTAAATTGGAAATTTATGGCCTCCAATCACCATACCATGAGTTACCATACTTAATTCATACTCATATTTCCATAATAACTCCATATATGTAAGTCTAAGGGCAAAAGATTACCTCTTGTAGACCAAATCTTGAAAGACAAATTTGGGGTGTTCTTGAGGTTTTGAAGAAATCCTATGAAATCTAACCAAAATCACGTTGTAACTAGTAATTGAGAAGTGAAATCACCATGAAAACACACTTAAAAACTCACCTTAGGTGTGCAATTTGATGCCTTGGTCGAGTTGGGGTGTAGAGAAAGCCCTAAGCTTGAGAGATATCTCAAATTCTCTTATTTCCGATCTTTAGGGATATTTAGAAGCCTTCCACTAGCGCGGCCGCACACCTGGGCGCGCTAATATGCGCGTCCAAAAGCAGAATACTACGCAATATGCGCGTCCACTAGCGCGATCGTGCACCTGAGCACGCTAGTGACACATGTCCAGTAAAGTGGTCATAACTTTTCGTATACACCTCCAAACGACAAACGGTTTGTTGCCTTGGAAACTAGACTCAAAAGGGCTTTAATTTGATAGATTTTTCATCACACAACTTCTTATATAACTGGAGATATGATCGTCCAAAGTGAGGTCTTATGCGTACTCATTTACAACATTCATCTAATATGAAATTTTCCAACTTGGCTTAGACTTAGGCCTCTCCTTAGACCCCAATTCACTTCTAATATGACTTATACGCTTATTAACATATCCAATTGATATCCATCATATCCTTAATCCTCGTTTGCACACGAAATAAAATAATTAGCCTACCTTGGCACGACGAAATCATAAATTACTCGAAAAAAAAATCCGGGGCCTTACATTCCCCCCCCCCCAGGATCATTCGTCCTCGAATGAGGATTGAGGTCCGTTCACTAGCCATCCTTATGTAACTTCAGCTTGTTCACATCATGAAATATATCAATAGCCCTGAATTTGGCTAACTCCATAAATTTTTGAAAATTTCGCCAGAGTTTCCTTTGTAACTAGGCCTATCCACCTGCCAGAGAATCACCAAAATCGTCTTAACAATACATCCACAACTAGACAGAGCACCACAATGTATATCTCGACAATACTAATCTCAGTATTACAAGCACTACATTATCCTAAGGATACTAGAACATGGACTGCACAGTTTTAGCTCAAAGCACCTATATAGTACCTTTCAAGTCAAAATTAATTAATATTCAATCAAGCAAAAAATATTTTCCTTCCACGACACATTCAGCCTTCCAGATGACCTCCTCGACTTAGAAGCTCTGTCATGACGCGTTCTCGAAAATAATATCAACTCCCAAACATACATAATAAGGATGACAGATAGACACCTCGCATGAGTTAACTATCCATTGACTTTACCTTTAATAATTTTCACTGTACAATTTACATTCCACCGGATATTGCAATTTATGGTAACAACAACAACCCACAATTCCATCACATGGCATCACACCATCAAGAATGTCATTTAATAGTAACCAAACAGTCATGTATTCATAATAGTTCTTACCAGCCATTAATGTAATCACAAAGGTGTTCATCAACAAGAATATACTTTCATTTCAATCAACCATCCATATGAAGTCAAGCCACAATGATTCTTTCCAGTAGTGCATCATATAGGATATTACCATGATCATATAGTTCAATCAAATCAATTCACACCCCTCTTTTATCACTACCTTCTTAGACACAGGCATATGAAAACACAAATTCATGAGGAACAACTATGGGGAAACAACATACCTCTATTGAGTGACAAAGTGCATAGACTATTACCCATATCTCTCTCCTTCAGCTGTCTGGATGCGTAGGAAATCACCATACCATATTACATTAATATCGTGCCGAGCCTAATACACGACGTACCACTATACTCGGTATAAAAACACCCTTTCTAAGCACTTAATTCGCGTTGTAAGCATGTGTAAACACCTCAAATCCTATTCCCATCTCACCTGATCATTTCTGTATGAGTTAAACTTACCGAGTTGGGGGTCTAAACATGTAAGAAAGTATCACCCCATGGTCAGTGTTTCATGGCACGAAATTAAATGGCCATACCTATTCACACAAATCATAGAACAAAAAGGGCTAAGGGACTTACATGTTGTTCCTCGGTTGTTGGGGTAGTGTCTTAGCTGATGTCCCTTAACTCCACACCCGAAATACTCGCCAGTGCCCTTACGAAATACCCCTAAATGATTCCTCCTACACTTAGGGCAACGAGGTCGTTGCTGCCTTTGATGTCTCCCACTTGACTGGACCTGTTGGTTATATTTCATGTTGCCTTAGTCTTGCATATTATGGCCCCACTGCTGCTGATCAGGCCCTGATGGTAGCATCCTAGCTGAGGTCTAAAGAATTGACCGTGTGGATCCAGATGACACTCTTTTGTGTGATTCTTTCCCACCATTACCCCTACTGTAGGAGCCATTAAAATTGCTCGCGGATCGGTCCTTTTTGTTGTTATCTTGCTCTATATTTATTTTTAACTTTCGTTCCTCTGTAGCTTGAGAGAACACCACAATCTTCACATAATTCATATTAGAATTCAAGGCACCTATAGCCGCCTCATTAATAACCAAAGGGCTAAGACCCTACACAAATCAGCGCACTATAGCCTCCATAGTAGGCAGTATGTGAATAGCATACTTGGACAAGCGAGCAAACTCCATGTGGTACTCCCACACACTTTTGTTACCTTGCCTCAGATTTTCAAACTCTGCTGCCTGGGCTGCCCTTGTCTCAGCAGGCAAGAAATGATCAATGAAAGCATCAGCAAACTCGCTCCACCTTGCCGGAGGGCGCCCCTCCTCTCGGGAATCCTCCTACAACTCAAACCATGAATAGGCCACCCCTTTCAGATTGTAGGCATCCAACTCTACTCCCTCTATCTCAGTCGCACGCATCACCCTCAGGGTCTTGTACATCGCATCAATAAAGTCCTGAGGGTCTTCTTCTGGATTGGCACATGTGAATAACGGAGGGTCTAACTGAAGGAATCTATTTACCCTGGAACTAGTAGAATCCCCTAGCTGGCTGGATGAACTAGGCACAACATTTGACCTCTGGGCCTGAGAGGCCACCAACTGAGTCAACATCTGAATAGCTCCCCTAAGATCCCCATCAGAAACAACAGAATCGGAAGCTGGGGCTAGAGGCGGGATATGAGTATCAGCGGGAGGGATAGTGGCACCCTCCGTAGGTGTAGGAACTGGGGTAGTCTGCTCTGGAATAGAAGGATCTGGCAGAGTAATAACAGGGTGACTACCCTCACCCGCAACATCAAGCAATGAATCATCAGCCACTCCTGGGGTGGCATTGGATTCTTGGACAATTCTCGCTTTCTTCTTAGGTGCCTTTTACTGGAAGATACAACAATGCACTGATTAGGAAGGAAACAGTTTCACCGCAATATCCGAAATATCAAAGAAGGGTGTTATTCCTAAATGTCCAAATAGCCTACAACTTATAGATGTGGTCGACAACACACCGATAAGAAGGACTCTACTAGATATGGCTCCGAGACATCCTAGGATATTTTAAAACCTTAGACTCTAATACCAAGTTTGTCATGCCCCAAAACCGAAGCACACGACCAGCGCTCAACCGGAGGACCCCAGTCAAGCAAACCTGGAATTGCCTTTCCTATCCCACACGTTACCCCGTGATTCCAATATACATTATTCTTTTGAAATAGTAATTTAAGACTTAAGCATAAACTTACAACATGAGTTCATTTCTACTTTTTATCATTTCCAACATTTGATAACAAGTACTTGCAAAAAATACATACAACATTTACCAATGTGGACCACCATTCCGAACCGTATAGTTACTACCCAAAATACTTTTATACACCACCCACATTGTGTCTATGGAGCCTCTATGAATACTAGGAACTCAACCAATACTTGCCGGTGACAAGGCCCCAGCTATACCTTACAATACACAATAAACTCAAAAGAAGGTGGCATGAACCACACATGACCCCAAGAAGAAGTGGGGCTCACCAATGCAATTGATGGGATGGAGAGGAGGCGCTAGTGTTGATGGGCTGAATTACCTGCTATAGAACCACCTACAATCATTACACGAATGTAGCACCCCCGGCAAAAGGGACGTCGGTACATTTGAATTGTACTGGTATGTATAACTAAACACCATCTAATTATAAAGAACTATCAAACAATAATAAAGAAATCATTAACACTTTGTCATTAGAAAGAATTGTCAAACAAGAATAAAGAGATCATAAAAGTCAATCAAAAGCTTTAACAATCCCCACATCAACGAATAAAATGGATCACATAGCTTTCACATAATTTCCACACCTCTAGGTTGCGTTCCATAGCCCATCATAGGGTTCACATATCATATTATACACCTATGCGTTTCATAGCCCGTCCATAGGTTCCACATTTTATATTATACTCTTATGCGTTTTATAGCCCGTCCATAGGGTTCACATATCATGTTATACACCTATGCATTTCATAGCCAGTCCATAGGTTCTACATATCAATTAATCGGCACATGGGGCCACAATCATTACAGCATACTTGGCACTAGGCCATATTTCATAACTCAATCTCTTATTTCCCACATTTCACATCATTTCCATATATTTCATATCAATATCAATTTCAACAACAAGCCATTCAATTCAAGATGTCAAGTACACATGAGAGGAACCATGAATGCTCGGCATATACAATATCTCAGAGATCATGCACCTCAAGTTTATTGACAATGGAACTTTAAACACCATGAGTTCTTCCAAATAAATAGAGTGGGTACACCAACTCGCAATAAAAACACACATCAAAGGCATAAGCAAATAATTTCACCAATTATTCTTGAATCCTTCTTTTTCAACCAGGACATTATACAATTATAATTCAAATTCTCGGCACATTGGCCACATTCTATTTCCCCAATTCATTTGATTACTTCAAACATCTCTACACATAGAGGATTTCACATAGTTTGGCATAAGATATGCAACTCAATCTCAATTTAGGGTCTTAGCATTTCTATACATGATTCATACTCCTTGCGCCCTTTTAAGTTATCAACAATAGCACCTTGATCATATTGGAATGCATATTTTACACTTATAGGGTCGCAACACCAACTCATGTAAAGTACCAATAACAACAAGAATCCAAAGTTCAATCTTAGCACATTTACATAAACATCTTTGTAGATTACCAACAACTAGACACAATCAATCAAATACATTTGGTATACATTAGAACAATTTGGAGGATCAACCATAACGAGTTTTCTCACAAAATTCGGTATCAAAATCTCACTTTAAACTTGACTTGAAGTCTAGGCATATTATCACATAATTCCCTATTTTTTTCACATATCCTCATTTACCAAGAATAACATATTAAACACATTGAGGTACATCCTTCACATATATTTTTGCAATATCCAAATCCTTTGAAATAATGAATACTACATAAATTAAATTTCGGACTTATAACATACACAGGGACACCATGGGAGCTCAATTTCTAAGAAGAGGGAGTTTTAGTCATACATACCTCAAATTCACCCCTTAATGACACTATAAGGATCCAATACAATTAAGCAACTTCAATCTACAATTCAGCCTCCAATAGGGCCAATATTAGTAATAAGTCCTATAACTCATGCCATTTAGGCATATTATCGAACACCATGTAGGTATAATCTTTGCACCTCATAACTATAGTATTGGTTCATCAAATTATCACCATTAACCAACAATTCACTGCACCATTATTCCTAACCAATTCATACTCCTAACATCACATGTGTGATCAACCATTCACACCCAACCAACAAAATTCTATCAAATAATCACCTTTAAATCCCTACCATGATCATGTATTTAAATTGGAAATTTATGGCCTCCAATCACCATACCATGAGTTACCATACTTAATTCATACTCATATTTCCATAATAACTCCATATATGTAAGTCTAAGGGTAAAAGATTACCTCTTGTAGACCAAATCTTGAAAGACAACTTTGAGGTGTTCTTGAAGCTTTGAAGAAATCCTATGAAATCCAACTAAAATCATGTTGTAACTAGTAATTTAGAAGTGAAATCAATATGAAAACACACTTAAAAACTCATCTTAGGTGTGCAATTTGATGCCTTGGTCGAGTTGGGGTGTAGTGAAAGCCCTAAGCTTGAGAGATATATCAAATTCTCTTATTTCCGGTCTTTAAGAGTATTTAGAAGCCTTCCACTAGCGCGGTTGCGCACCTGGGCACGCTAATATGCGCGTCCAAAAGCAGAATACTATGCAATATGCGCGTCCACTAGCGCGATCGCGCTCCTGGGCGCGCTAGTGACACTTGCCCAGTAAAATGGTCATAACTTTCTGTATACACCTCCAAATGACGAACGGTTTGTTGCCTTGAAAACTAGACTCAAAGATATATAATTTGATAGGTTTTGAATCACACAAATCCTTATATAACTGGAGATACGATCGTCCAAATTGAGGTCTTGTGCGCACTCCTTTACAACTTTCGTCTAATATGAAATTTACCAACTTGGCTTATACTTAGGCCTCTCCTTAGATCCCAATTCACTTCTAATATGACTTATACACTTATTAACATATCCAATTGATATCCATCATATCCTTAATCCTTATTTGCACACGAAATAAAATAATTAGCCTACCTTGGCACGACGAAATCATAAATTACTCGGAAAAAAATTTTCGGGGCCTTACACTTTTGCATTGATGTGGCTTCAGGAACTCAGCCCATTTCTATCCTGCCGTATCATATGGCCCCGCCTGAGTTGAAAGAGTTAAAGGAGCAGTTACAAGACTTGCGTGAGAAGGTTTCATTAGACCCAGTGTTTCTCCTTGGGGTGTGCTAGTGTTGTTTGTTAAAAATAAGGATGGGTCTATGCGAATATTTATTGATTACCGGTAGTTTAACAAGGTTACAAACAAGAATAAGTATCCATTACCGAGCATTGATGATTTGTTTGATCAGCTTCAGGGTGCCAAGGTATTTTTGAAGATTGACTTGAGATCTGGCTACCATCAGTTGAGGATTAGGGCATCCAATGTCCCTAAGACAATTTTTCGCACTCGATACGGGCATTATGAGTTCTTGGTGATGTCATTCGGGTTGAAAAATGCCCCAACAGCTCTTATGGATTTGATGAACCGAGTATTCAGGCCTTATTTGGATTCATTTGTGTTAGTCTTCATGATGATATTTTGATATATTCCCGCAGTCGGGAGGAGCACGAGCAACATCTTAGAGTGGTTCTTCAGACTTTAAGGGATAGTCAGTTGTACGCCAAATTTTTGAAGTGTGAGTTCTAGTTGAGTTCAGTTGCATTCCTAGGTCATGTTGTCTCAGCAGAGGGTATTCAGGTTGATCCGAAGAAGATTGAGGCAGTCAAGAACTGGCCTAGACCAGCATTAGCTACAGAGATTCGGAGTTTCTTAGGATTGGAAGGCTACTATCGTTGGTTCGTGGAGGGGTTTTCATCTATAGCAACCCCGATGACCAGGTTGACCCAGAAGGTTTCCCAGTTCAGGTGGTCGGACGAGTGTGAGGCAAGCTTTCAGAAGCTCAAGGCAGCTCTGACTACGGCACCGGTGTTGGTTTTGCCCATAGGTTCCGGGCCTTATACAGTTTATTATGATGCATCTCGTATTGGACTTGGTGCAGTGTTGATGCAGGATGGCAAGGTCATTGCCTATGCTTCGCGGTAGTTAAGATTCATGAGAAGAACTATCTGGTGCAAGATTTAGAGTTGGCAGCCATTGTTCATGCATTGAAGATTTGGAGGCATTATCTGTATGGCGTGGCATGTGAGGTGTTCACGGATCACAAGAGACTTCAGTATTTGTTCAAGTAAAAAGGAGTTGAATTTGAGGTAAAGCAGGTGGTTGGAGTTGTTAAAGAACGATGATATCACTATCTTATATCATCCGGGAAAGGCCAATGTGGTCGATGATGCTTTGATTGGGAAGTCATCCAGTATGGGCAGTCTTGCTTATATTCCGGTTAGTGAGAGATCGCTTGATTTGGATGTTCAGGCTTTAGCTAATCAGTTCATGAGGTTGGATGTTTCTGAGCCCAGTCATGTATTATCTTGCACAGTTGCTCGTTCTTCATTATTAGAGCGTATCCGTGATCGGAAGTATGATGACCCCCATTTATGTATCCTTAGGGACACGGTGCAGCGCGGAGGCGCCAACTAGGTTACCTTAGATGATGATGTTGGAGTTTTGAGATTGCAAGGTCGAGTTTTTGTGCCTAATGTAGATGGGCTTTGGGAGTTGATCTTAGAGGAGGCCCATAGCTCCCGATACTCTATTCAACCGGGCATCGCGAAGATGCATCAGGATTTGCGGCAACATTATTGGTGGTGGAGAATGAAGAAAGATATCGTTACATATGTGGCTCGGTGTCTGAATTGTCAACAGGTTAAGTACGAGCATCAGAGGCTCGGTGGTTCAATCCATAGGATTGAGATTCCCGAGTGGAAGTGGGAGCGGATCACTATGGATTTCATTGTTAGACTCCCATAGACTCGTAGAAAGTTTGATGTAGTGTGGGTTATTGTTGATAGGCTGACCAAGTCAGCGCATTTCATTCCCGTGGTAGTCTCGTATTCTTCAGAGAGGTTAGATGAGATCTATATCCGGGAGATTATTCGCCCGTATGGTATGCCTATGTCTATCATTTCGGATCGAGGTATGCAGTTTACCTCGCATTTCTGGAGGGCAGTTCCGCGAGAGTTGGGCACGCGGGTTGAGTTGAGCACAGCGTTTCATCTTCAGACGGACGAGAAGTACGAGCGGACTATTCATATTTTGGAGGATATGCTCCGAGCTTGTGTCATTGACTTTGGAGGCTCGTGGGATCAGTTTTTGCCTTTAGCAGAATTTGCCTACAACAACAGCTACCAGTCGAGTATGATAACTAGGGATTTTGACGTGTTTTATGCTCCTTCTAGCTTATGCTTTGATTATATATTCTTACAAAATAGTCCCAAAAGGCTCATAAGTTGTGTTTGATTGCAGGTTTGATCGACAAAGTAACAAAATGTCAAAGTTTGGCTCAAAAGGAGTTAAACCTGCTCAAGTACCAAAGACAAGGCAAACTCAAGACAAACAGGCCTAGTGCAGCCGCACTACAGTTTGTGCGGTCTGTATTAGGGAGATTCAGAGTAAATTTCAAGGCATAAAACCTAGTGCGGCCGCAGCCCATCCGGTGCGGTCTGCACTAGGGAGATTCAGATAACTGGCAAAACAGGCTTCAAGGCAATGCGGCCGCAGTCGATCTTGCACGGTCTGCACTGAAGGCTCCACGGACGCAATACCATTATGTACGGTCCGCGGAAGAGAAGATCAGAGAGATGCAACTTGCCCAGGTTCAAGCCATCGCGGTCCGCGATCATGTTTGTGTGGGCCGTATTGGAAGCCTCAGCGGCCACGGTCCATTCTGTGCGGTTCACAAAGCCTTAGTTCAGAGAGCCAAGACTTCAAATCCAAGAGCCTAGTATGGCCGCAGTCCATTTGTGTGGCCCACACTGACCCCGCAGGGGTACTTTTGTCCTATTTTTTCAGCCTAGTATAAATAGAACATTTTTCCATTTTTAGGGCATCAGTTATTTTAGAATAGCAGTTGCGCTCGTGAGAAGCTATTTTGTAGCCATTTTGGGCATTTTAGCTTAACTCTAACGATAGATTCTCTGTATTTTCTTTAGTGTTTAATTAATATGTCATTTTCTTCATCTATTTCTTTGATTTTATCTTCAAGCATGAGTAGCTAAACCCATTATCTAGGGTTGTGGCTCAACCCTAGTGTGGGTAATTGATGGGTATTGTGATTTAAGGTTAGATTGTTTATGGGTGTTTGTTATTTGGGTCAATTTTATGGTTTAATTTATGAATTAGTGCTTGCAAACACTAATTTGTGCTAAGTTGACTTGGCTCTTCTTGAGAAAGAGAGTCTAAGTCTCCAAAATTGACTCAACAAGGAATTGGGGTAGACTCAAGAGATTTGATAGTCCCGATTAAAGGGTTAAACCTCGAGAGAATAATTACCTGACTTGAACCCTAGTTGCTCGAGCAAATATGCATACCCAATTGGTCTCGAGAGAGTCAATTAGGAAAAACCACTCTTTCTACCGATAGGTATAGAGTGGGTAGTATTGAGTAACGGTTATAACATATTTCCCTAATTATGTCAATCGCGCCTCAGAAGTAATTACCCGCCAATTAGCCATCTAGGTGAAGAGTCACTACCCTAATGCCCCTTAATCCATTAGATACAACTTGTAGCAATCTAATCTTAGGATAATCTAATTTTAATCTTAATTTGTAGTTTGATATGAGTAATTTTATATAGAAAAAAACCAAAAATGAATGGAAGATCAATTAAGAGCATACACGCAATCCTAAGCTAAATTGATATTTGACTCCAATCCTAGCTCTCTGTAGAATCAATCCCGACACACAAATTGGGTAAAAGCTATTGCGACCCTCTCTCGCTACTTTTTAGTGGTGCAAAGTTGGCTGCGATCAACTTTTTGGCGCCATTGCCGGGGACCTAACGGTTTTGGCTATCAATTTAGTTAGTTTTGTGTGTTGTTCTTCTTTACTTCTTTGTTACTAATTTGTATGTATGAATCCAACAGGTACCAAATGGCTTTAAATGCTAATGACGCTCTTGAAAATGTGCTTGCGAGGGAGGAGGTAGATGAAATTGGAGAGGATGAGGTGCCTCTTGTACCTCCCGGACCACGACGAGGCCACCAGGCCAATACTAATGATAATTCTGACAGCTGTTGGACTTCTCCGGTGCAATGTGTACCGAAGAAAGGTGGCATGACCGTGGTGACAAATTCTCAGAATGAGTTGATTCCTACAAGAACATTCACAGGTTGGCGGGTTTGCATGGACTATGGAAAATTAAACAAAGTGACCCCGTAAGGATCATTATCCCTTGCCATTCATTGATCAGATGCTTGACCGACTCGTCGAGCGTTCTTTTTATTGCTTCTTGGAAAGTTTGATGATAGCAACGTGGTGGCGCTTCTTGATCTAGATTGATGTGGTGGTAAAATGCGTCGTGCCGCAACGTTAAATCAGGCGCTTCTTGGGAGGCAACCCATGTCTTTTTCTTTTTGTTTTCTTTGTAGTGTAGGATTGATTGTTGTGCTAATTGGTTGTGAGATGTTGCAGGAATTGTGTTGAGGCAATGCAAAACATGATGGAAAAATTAAACAAGTCTCTAAAGTTTCCAGTGCGGCTGCACTACATTTTGTGCAATCCGCACTGGTGTGAGCCAATATGAGGACTCTCTGAAGTTTTCCACCATGGCCACATTGCATTTAGTGAGGTCCACGGTGGAGCTCTGCGGCTGCGATACTTTTGTGCAGACCACAAAGACCTGCTCCCTAAGGTTTTAATAAGACAACCCAGCACTGACCACGGTCCATCTTGTGCGGCCACGCTGGTAGATAAGAATGGGTCCCACTGGTTTCTCTATAAATAGACCTCAAGGGTCTCCTGTTACCCTTTTCAAAAATTCAACTCTCAGATACCCTAAGCCTACTGTTCATCCTCTCCTTTAACATAATTCTTGCTTAGCTTTGATTACTGCACTTCAACTTAATAATCTGGTAACATTTCACTCATTTCTCTTTGATTAATTTTGTGATTTCATTTTATTTTCATTTATCTTAACTTTTAGATTTCTTCCTCCCGTATTTCTTCAAATTTTAGGTTAGTTTAGTTCAAATGATGATTCTTGTGGATTTAGGGACTATAATGTAGTGGGTAATTGAGTAGGGACTTTAATTAGGTAAAAACTTGAACTATAAAAGCAAAAATTAGGAACCCTAACTCAGTGCCAGGTTTGGGCACTCTGCAGATCGTGGTCGTGTTTATGCGGTCCGCGATGCTTTAATGCGGTCCGCAGTACCACTTTGCGCGGACCGCGGTGATGAATTTCTGAAATGAGGACCCTTGCCCTGTGCAGCCGCACTACATTTTATGCGGTCCGCACTGGCCGAGCACGGCCGCGGTACTACTTTGTACGGGCCGCGAAGGTGAGATTCAGAGAGCTTATTTTTGGGACCTTATACCTGTGCGGACCGCGGTCATTCTTGTGCGGTCCGTGGTGGCCTCAGTGCGGCCGCACTACCTTTTTGTGCGGTCCGCACAGGCCATGTTCTGCAACTGTTTCTGCAATTGTTTTCTTCTATTCTGCAATTCATTCTGCACATATGTTTCACTGCTTCTATTGATACTAACAAAGTTAGATTCTTGTGCTTGCAGACAATGGTTAAACAACGAGGTAAAGGCTCAAAACAACCCGGGAGAGGTGCCCAGGGAGGGAAGCAGAGATTGGTTAAACTAACTCCCAGGATCGTCAAAATATAAAGAAAATGAGAAAAATAATTAAGGCAGCTGACAGAACCTGTGATCAGTCGGGGAGTGAGTATGTTCCATCCCAAGACATCTCCTCATACTCAGTGCCAACTCATATCGCCACGCGTTTCATATTGATAGACGACACTCCTCCACCATCACCTACTGCCCAATCACTAGAGCATGTTCCTACTGAGTCGTCTGAGGGGTCAGCAGCCTGTAATGGTGAGTACTCCACCTCCCCCACAACTTCATTATCCGGAGAAGGTGCAGACGAAGGTGAGGAGGAGGTTCACGGAGATGAGGAGGTACCTGAGGGTGGTGAGCCTCAAGTGGAAGGCATTGCCCAAACCAGAAGGCCCGAAGTTTGGGAGGATAGGTTTGTGAGCCAGGTGGAATATCATAAGTTTAGGGAGTGGTGGCCAGTAAGACAAATGATACCAGAGCGGAGTTTTATTGACAAAGATCTATTACCCCACAACCCTGATGTGCTGAGGCAATTTAGGACTAGATTGGAGTGGGAAATATTTATGGATAAGTGTATAGATGCCAACAAACATATGGTCAAGGAATTTTATTGCAATGTAGCCTACATAAAAAAGGGCTCCAAAGTGACCAAGATTCGTAACAAGACTATGTTATTTGAAGGGCAGTACCTGAATAAATACTTGGTGTTCAATGAGGAGGATGAGATTCTATATCAGGAAAAGTTGGAGATGGGCGAGGAGGTCCGTCCATGGTTATCTCAGTACCTGGCAATCCCAGGTACTATTCCTGAGTGGTTGACTGCTGGGGTAAAAATCTTAAGGCAGACCCTAAACTTTGAAGCTAGGGGTTGGGAAACCTTCGTTTGCAGCCGGTTGGACCCTACTACACATGACCAGACTCTTTCTCTCCAGCGGTCTATGTTGGTTGCATCGATCATGGCGGGATACCCCGTTAATGTGGGGAATGTGATGTCCCGCATTATCTCATTAGTAGGAGCAGAGTATGACCAGAACTAACCTTTCCCCCAGTACCCGCTCTATGTATTTTCAGGATTTTGAGGGGGAAAAGAAGCCCTACGATGTTAATAGCAAGGCGATAGCCCCATTCTCCTGGTACAGCTTCAAGTGGAATGACAACCCCAAGGACAAGAACTACAAAGCCCCTACTTCTGCCCCAACTGGCCAGTTTGAAGAGCTAGTTATGGTAGAGACCCCCACTGAGCCTGCCTACATTGCTGTTGACCTGCCTCCCAGCCTTTCTTCATCTTCATCCATTCCTCTTGGCCCTTCCACATCAGCAGGCCTGGAGATCCCATCATCCCGGGCCTATCCTATCACTGCCCACCGACTGAGCCAAATGCTTCAGAGTCTAAACAACTAGATGTATACTGCTTCGTCCAAGTTGTCTACATTGACCTCCACTATTGCAGCTCAGTTGGCACCTCAGCAAGCATAGGTTCCACAGTCCATTGAGGATGCATTGAAGAAGATACTAGAAAACTAGGAGAAGATTCTCAGTACTCAGAGTGCCTTAGCTAAGGCAGTGGATTCACATAGCAGGGCTCTCAAGGAGCTTGCTTGGGAGCACAAGAAGCTTAGAAAGACACAGGCCTCCAAGGATTCCGTGAAGGAGCTACGGGCGGATGTGGATAGACTGAAGGAAGACCAGCTGCCTTTAGACTTGTTGTTTAAGGACCCAACTCCAGCAGCAGTGCCAACAGTAGATACACAGCCAGAGTAGGAACAGAGGCCTCCAAAGAAAAGGAGGAAGATCCCTAGAGCATATGATGCCATCATCTAGTTGGAGGACCCACCGAAGGCTTCCTCCAATCAGCTACCGGATGTACAAGAGCCAGAGTCAATACAGGTCCAATCCTAGGTCCCGGCAACTGAGCAGCAGGTTACCGGGAACCAGTCTGAGGTTCCCGAGCACACAAAGTACCTAGGGACTTCTCATGATCCTATGCAGACAGACGGGGCTTAGGGAGTCTTCATATCCTTTCTTTATTATTTTTGGTGCTTATTTGGTTTAGTTGGCATTGGGGACAATGCCAACTTTTATTTGAGGGGGTGCGCCCTATATTTTTGTTGGATGACTGTATATATATTGATTCATTTTATACTTTCTTGCTTTTCATTTGGTCTGTATATAATTTTATATTTAGTTACTTCACTTTTTATGTTTCCTTTGGTATGTATATAAAGTTACATCATTGTATATATTCATTTCCCTTTGTATATTCAAATCCCCTATTGTACATATTCATTCTATTTTCTATTTTCGCACAAAATTTTCGTTTTTAGCTTCTTATATAGGCTCGTAGCCTTTTGTTTTGTTTTGGACGTTTTAATAAGCCTTTGGTTTTCTTAATGCCACGGTTCTTTCCAAAGGTGGAGTATTGTGTGAACCGGGTGGCTCTTCCCAATGATAGATGGCGTGACAACCTTCTTAAGGGTTTGAGTCCATTTTTGTTTTTGTTTTTGGTAGTTTGTAGTTCAGGGTACCTCAAGCAAAGCTTCACTTGTGCCTAGCACATTTGCCTTTGATCCCATGGTCATAGACAAATTGTTGTATTTAGGATGGTGAAAGTTGTGGCCTTGAGACTCTTGTGTTGACCGATAATCATCAAGTGGTTTTTTGGGACCATTGTGTGCTCAAATAATATCTAAGGTTGTTATGGGACCCTGATCACTGCCAACTCGACCTTACACAATGATAGGAAGAGCGGGTGCTATAGCTTTTACCCGAATAGTGGTATCGGGGTCGATTTTTCCATAGAGAGCTTGGAGTGGAGCTGTGTATCTGTCTAGACCAAGAATGTGTTTGTACTTCTAATTGTACTCCTAACATTTTTGGGTTTTCTTTTATCAACTACTATTATCAACTAAGGATTAAGAATAAATTATGCTAAATGGATGTGTTCTAAGTTATAATTAAGATAGAGAAAGGCACTAGGGCTGTGGCATCACCTAGGTGGTTGACTAATTGGTAGAAACTACTAATAATAGACTGACATATTTGGGATTAATGTTATAACCGTTGCACAATTATACCCACTCTAACACCTCTCGGTAGAGAGAGCAATTTCGCCTAATTGACTCTCTCGAGACCAATTGGGTAGGCCAATTAGACCAAGCAACTAGGGTACAAGTAGCGTGATTACTCTCTTGAGATTTAGCCCAATAATTGGGACTACCATTTCTCATGGGTCCATCCCAATTCCTTGTTGGGTTAATTTTGGGGTCATAGACTCTATCTTTCGAGAAGAGTCAAAACCCACTAAGCTAGAATCAAGGTTTACAACCATCAATCCTTAATTAAAGCATAAAATTAACCCAAATAACAAAAACCCAATATCAATCTATCATTAACAAGCAACACCCATCAATTATCCACACTAGGGTTGAGCCACAACCCTAGCTAATGGGTTTAGCTAGACATAATTAAAGAAGAAACATAAGGAATAGATGAAGAACTAAGCATATTAATTAATTGCTAAAGTTAAACTATAAGAATCTATGGAAGAATTAATGCTAAAGTGGCCAAAATAGGATAAAACACGGTTCTCACGAGCGTAGCTCTTGTTCAGAATATAAAACTTAACTTAAAATGGTAAAATGTCCTATTTATAACAGGCTGGAAAAACTGAACAAAAATACCCCTGCGGGGTCAGCGCGGACTGCGAAGAAAGGTAGCGCGGTCGTGTTGGCTCTTGGACTCTTGAACTCTGCTCTCTGAAGTTAGGACCGTGGACCACGCAAAAATATAGCGCGGTCGTGGTGTGAAGCTGGCGCGGACCACATATAAATGGAGTGCGGCCGTGCGGACATATTTGGCCAAAAGTCCAACTCCCTAAATCTCATCCACACGGACCGCGTAGAAATGTAGCGCGGCCGCGTGGGACTTTATCTAGCAATTGTTGGTCTCTGAATCTCACTAGCGTGGACTGCGTATAAATGGAGCACGGCCATGCTGACTGTCGTTGAATTAGCCACTCTCTGAATCTCCTAGCGCGACCGCGTGGCAAAACAGTGTGGTACACGCTAGGCCTTTCTGTTCCTCACTTCACTTGGTCTTTGACACTTGGCAGCTTTCACTCCGTTTTGAGCCGATCTTTGACATTTGTCATCTTGTCGCCCAAACCTGCAATCAAGCGCAACTTATAAGTTGGGATTATTTTGTGGCAATTTGTAACAAAAGCAATAGCAAGTAGAGGGTATAATCATTTTAAAATCCTAACTTATCAACTCCCCCAAACTTAAACCTTTGCTTGTCCTCAAGCAAACAATATAATTCCCACCCTTAAAAGGGCAATCCAAGAATTTCCAGCCATCCTAAAGTAACCTCAACAAGCATTAATTGGGACTAACAATTGCCCTCAATACGAATGCATCATTAACACATTTTAAGCTTTTGAAAACTATGGATCAAGTGTGACACAAGAGCATCAAGGGTTGACTCATTTCATCAAAGAGCTTTTCTCAAATACCTTGGTCATTGTGGGACCCAAACTCACACATCCTCAACTCTCCCTAAGCGAACCTCACCTTTTATAGTAATGACACACAAACCGAGGTTGACGGACTTTCACTCATTTCTCTCACAAAGAAGGTCACAAGTCCGGCTCTAGGTACCATATGCTTGCCCCTTATGTAAGTATCCACTAATGTAGGTTCCCTTCAACTGAAGATCATATAGGGTTTTTGTAGAGTCATTGTAAAGGCTTTTGGGTAAGGGTAGGATATGTTTTTGTTCAACTGGGTTCAATCTTCCCTTAAGCACTCTTTTGTTTCGTTTTGGCATACTTTCTTGACTCATTAGAGTATTCACTTCTTTTTCAAGGGGTTAGAGAGACACATTGTCACTCTTTCTTATGCAATTCAACACATTTCTCCTTTTTATTCTTTTTTTTCACATCCTTTTTCACTTTTGTTTTCTTTGAATCTCCCTTTTTCTGTTATTATTCACAATGGTCTTTCTTTTTGTCTTTTCTTTTCTTTATTTTGCGTTGCCTTCCTTTTATTTTGCTTTTGTACCTTTTACCACACTGTTTCCTTTCTTTCTTCTCCCCCCCCCCCCCC
>MU765159.1:153867-171125 GCA_026770625.1 Nicotiana glauca
AATTAACGAAAATAGAAAAACCGAATGAATATGTACAATAGGGGAGTAGAATATACAACGGGGGATGAATATATACATAAAGTAGAGAAGTAGCCAAAATGAGAAATTATATACAGGCCAACTATGGATCTAATAATCATAAACTAAAAATTAAATATATACAATCATCCAAGTGTATCAAATAAAAATAGTAGGGCGCACCCCCACGAATAAGAGCTGGCATTGTCCCCAATGCCAACTACCAAAATAAGCATAAAATCAGATATAGAATAGCTCCCTAAAGGATATAGAATAGCTACCAAAATAAAGGATATAGAATAGCTCCCTAAGCCTGATCCATCTGCATGGTCTACTCAGTGGTCCCCTAGTCCTCTGTACTGGTGGGAACCTCAGACTGGTTCCCGGCTTGCTGCTGCTCAGCTACTGAACCTGTGCTACCTCGATCACTACACCCTTAGTGCTAGGAAGCTTCCTCTTCTTCCTTGGGTGCCTGGGCTCCTCCTCTTGCTGGGGCTGCGGTGCTGCTGGATCAAGGGTTGAATCCCCGAATAGCAAGTCTAAAGGCATCTGGTCTGCCAATAGATTGTCAACGTCAGCTCGAAGCTTCTTCACCGACTCCTTCGACGCCCTTGACTTTCTCATCTTCTTATGTTCCTTGGAAAGCTCCTTCAAAGCCTTACCATGTGAATCTACCACCTTAGTCAAGGTGGCCTGAGTCTCTAAAATCTTCTCCTGGTTGGCCAGGAGCTTCTTTAATGTCTCCTCAATAGAAGGAGGAATCTGAACAGTGGCTGGTGCTGACGGGGCCTCAACTGTAGTAGCCAAGGTGGACAACTTGGATGTTGCAGTTGACATCCAGTTGTTCAGACTGACTATAGACTGACTGAGCTGGTGGGCAGTGAACCGATGAGTCGTTGATGAAGGGATTACTAGGTCAACTGAAGTAGAAGGGCCAGCAACAAAAGAAGGACCCGGGGGCAAGGTCTCACTGGTAGCAGGAGCAGGAATGGTGGATGGACCAGGAGAAAGCTCTACCACAACTGGCTCAGACTGGCCAGGTGGGGCAGAGGTGGGTGGCTGGTACTTCTTTTACTTTGGGTTGTCCGAACCAACTGGCTATGCCATGAGTAGGGGGCCACCGTCTTGGCCTTAACATCAAAACGTTTCCTCTTGACCTTCAAATCCCTAAAGTACATAGACGTGGTGTTAGGGAAAGGGTAGTTTGTGTTGGTCTCCTGTCCGATAGTAGAAATCACCCTCGAGATGATGTTACCCACATTGATAGGTAGCCTGGCCATGATGGATGCCATAAGAACAGATCGGGCAAGTGGAACGGAGTGATCATGGGTAGAAGGATCAAGCCTATTACAAACAAAGGTCAACCAACCTTTAGCTTCAAAATTGAAGGTGTTCCGTAGAATCTTCTCCCCCGCTTTCAACCATTTTGGAACAGTGCCTGGGGCTGCCAAGTACTCGACCAACCAAGGACGCACTTCTTCACCCATTGCCAGCTTAGCTAAATACTCTGATTCATCCTCCTCCTTGAACCCCAAGTAGTCATTCGACGACTTCCCATCAAACATTACCATTTCGTCTCTCACCTTTTTCGCCTTCGTGTCTTTGACTATGTGAGAAACATTGCAATAAAACTCTTTCACCATATGTTCATTAGAATCAATACATCTCTCCTTTAAGAAGTCCCAGCCAGATCTAGTTCAGAACTCTTTTTGCACGTTCGGGTTAAGAGGTACAAGGTCTTTGTCAATGAATGTTCTCTCCGGGATCAACTTCCTCATGGGCCACTACTCTCTAAATTTGTGGAATGCCAACTCACTAATAAATCTCTCTTCCCAAGCTTCAGGTTTCCTGGTTCGATCAACTCCTCCGACTTGAGGCTCACCCCCTTCACCATATCCTGCACTCTCCCCAGATAATGAAGCTGTGGGGGAGGTGGAGTATTGTGCATTACTTCCTGCTACGGACTCATCAGACGAATCCGAGACTACATTGACCGACCTTTTGGCTGAGGGTGAAGGTGGAGGAGTGTCATGCAATTGGAGTGGGTCAGTGATGTGAGTGGCGGCAGACTCTGAGGTTATGCTCCTGGATAGTGCATACGCACTCCCCGAAGAGTGAGAGGCTATCAGCTTACGGATCTTTTTTATGTTTTCCCGAGCCTGGGGAGTGAGTGTAACAATTCTCTTACCCTTACCCCCTCGGGAGGTACCACCTATCCCGGGTTGTTGTGGTTGTTGACCACCTCGTTTTTTAACCATGATCTGCAAAAAATACACGTCTAAGATTGTTAGTTTAAGCACATGCAGTGTAATAGATGAAGAAGCTAATAGGAGAACAAAGTTAATTACATGACACATAAGCATTGTAGCAGAACAAAGGTGTGTGGACAGCGCAAAAGAGTCACGCGATCGCGCGGACCGCGTAAAACTTAAGCGCGGCCGCACTGAGCAACTTTCCCAAAATAGGCCTCTCTAAATCTCCCCAACGTGGTCCGTACTGATATGGACCGCGGCCGCGTTGGGTCAGTGCGGACCGCGCAGAAATGCGATGCGGCCGCGCTGGCATCAAATTAAGCACACAAGAAACTCGACGCGGACCACGCAGAAATAATGCGTGGCCGCACTGGGCCAAGGATTTTAACTGAGTTAGGGTTTTGCATTTAAGTCCATTTTTGAGAAACTTTGGGTCCTAGTTGTCCCTACTCAATTAACCATATAGTAATTCATGCCCAATGTTCAAAACTAACCTAATGGTTAAATCTAAGAAAAATGGGAAGAAATAAGAAGTTATACTACTGAGAAGCAAACAAAATAAATAAAAATTAAACCTATGAATGAAATTTGCAAGAATTGTTACTAGGAATTATGAAGAATCAACTACTTGATGCAAAGGTCTCATATGAATAATAAAAATTAGGCTCAGGAAGTCGGAGTGCGAAAAGGGTAAAATGAAGCCTTGGGTCTCTATTTATAGAAAAATTGTGGGACCCCCACTCTTACCTACTAGCGCGGCCACACAATAGTGGTCGCGGACCGCGCTGGATTTAAATCCTTCGCCTTGAACTGAGCTTCCCACGCGGACCGCACTGTTATGCTACGCGGCCGCATGGGAAACTTCAGAGAGTTGAATTATTTGGTTCTCCCAGCACGGACCGTACAAAAATGTGATGCAGGCGCACTGGTTACTTCAGAGAGTTGGACACCATTGCACAAGCCAGCGCGGACCGTACTGTTATATAGCGCGGCCGTGCTGGCAAACTTCAGAGACTTAACATTTTGTTCTTTTGTTGTGCATTGCTTCAACATTATCCCTGCAACATCTCGCAAACCATTAGCTCAAAAAGCCTAGCCTACAAAGAAAATCAAAGAAATAGAAAAAGACATGGGTTGCCTCCCAAGAAGTGCCTGATTTAACATCGCGGCACGACGCATGTTACCATCATATCACTTCAAATGAATGAGTGCCACCACGTGGCTATCATCAAACTTTCCCAAATAATGCTTGACACAATGCCCATTGACTCGGAATACTTCACCATTCTTGTTTTTGAGATCAAGAGCACCAAAAGGAGTCACAAATACCACTTCAAAAGGGCCACTCCACTTTGACTTGAGCTTTTCTGGGAACAACCTCAACCGGGAGTTGAAAAGAAGAACCATATAACCCACCTTGAATTCCTTTCCCCGAGCATATTTGTCCTGAAGGTACTTCATCTTGTCCTTATACAAGGACGAGCTAGAGTATGCATGAAATCTAAACTCATCAAGCTCATTCAATTGCTCCACACGGAGATTGGCAGCAACATCCCATTCCAAGATCAACTTTCTCAATGCCCACATAGCCTCGTGTTATAACTCCATTGGAAGATGGCAAGCCTTACCAAACACCAACCAATATAGAGACATACCAATTGGAGTCTTGTAAGCCGTCCGATAAGCCCAAAGAGCATCGTCCAATTTCTTCGACCAATCGGTCCTATTAGCATTTACCGTTTTGGACAAAATACTCTTTATTTCCTGATTTGAGACTTACACTTGACCGCTAGCTTGCAGATGATAGAGGTGGTCACTTTGTGGTTAACTCCATACTTAGCAAGCAATGAGTCGAAAGCCTTGTTGCAAAAACGGGACCCCTCATCACTAATGATAGCACAAGGGGTGCCAAACCTAGTGAAGATACTCTTTTTCAAGAACGCCATGACACTTCAGGCTTCATTGTTGGGTAGAGCCATGGCTTCAACCCACTTTGAAACATAGTCCACCGCCACGAGAATATACGTGTTCCCACAAGAGCTCACAAAAGTGCCCATGAAATCAATGCCCCAAACATCAAAAATATCCACCTTGGGAATTGTATTGAGAGGCATTTCATCCCTCTTTGAAATCTCGTCGGCTCTTTGGCATGCATCACATCTCTTCACCAAGTCACTAGCATCTTTAAACAATGTCGGCCAATAGAAGTCACAACTCAAAACCTTTGAAGCCGTCCTCCCCCCCCCCCCATGATGGCCACCATAAGGAGAAGAGTGACAAGCCTCCAATATGTTCATTTGTTCAATTTCTGTTACACATCTTCTTATCACCCCATCCATGCAAATTTTAAATAGATACGGATCATCCTAATAAAAATCCAAGCTATCCCGCTTGAGTTTCTTTCTTTGGTTGGAAGAGAGCTCACACGGGACATTATCGGTCACAATGAAGTTGGCGATGTCCGCGAACCAAGGTATGTCACACATAGAAACGGAAAGAAGTTGCTCGTCTGGGAAAGTATCATTTATCTCAACACCATTGCATGGTCTCCCCTCTTCCTCTAGCCGGGACAAATGGTCCACAACTTGATTCTCGCTTCCCTTCCTATCCACAATCTCTAGATCAAATTCCTGAAGGAGTAGCACCCATCTCATCAACCTTGCTTTCAAATCCTTCTTTGTCATCAAATACCGGAGGGCTGCATGGCCCGTGTGTATGATCACCTTTGCCCCCATAAGATAAGGTCAAGATTTGTCCATCGCAAACATAATAGCCAATAACTCTTTTTTCGTCACCGTGTAGTTTCTTTGGGCCTCATTCATTGTTTTTCTAGCATAATACACAAGATGGAACATTTTGTTGATTCTTTGGCCTAGCACCGCACCTACCGCCACATCACTCGCATCGTACATAATTTCAAAGGGCAATTCCCAATTATGTGCGGTGATGATAGGAGTTGTGGTCAACTTGTGTTTCAATATCTCAAAAGACTCCATGCACTTCTCATCAAGGACAAACTTGACATCCTTCTCCAACAATTTGCAAAGCGGTTTCACAATTTTCGAGAAGTCTTTAATGAATCGCCGGTAGAACCCGGCATGACCAAGAAAACTCCTCACCCCTTTGACAGAAGTAGGGGGAGGGAGCCTTGAGATAACCTCAATTTTTGCCTTATCAACTTCAATTCCATGTTTTGATATTTTGTGACCCAATACAATACCCTCTTGCACCATAAAGTGACATTTCTCCCAGTTGAGCACAAGATTGGTTTCTTCACATCTTTCTAACACCCTATCCAAGTTCACTAGACATTCATCAAATGAATCCCCCACCACACTGAAATCATCCATGAAGACCTCCAAGATATCCTCCACCATGTCGGTGAAAATTGCCATCATACTCTTTTGGAAGGTCGTCGGGGCATTACAAAGTCCAAATGGCATTCTCGAGAAAGCGAATGTGCCATAAGGACATGTAAAGGTTGTCTTCTCCTGATCCTCCGGGGCAATGAGAATTTGATTGTACCCCGAGTAGCCATCTAGAAAACAATAAAAGGCCCCGCCCGCAAGACGATAGAGCATTTGTTCCAAGAATGGTAGCGGGAAATGATCTTTTCTTGTTACCTTGTTAAGCTTTCTATAGTCCATACACACTCTCCATCTCGTAACCGTCCGAGTAGGAATCAACTCATTGTTAGCATTAGTGACGACCGTCATTCCACCCTTCTTTGGCACACATCAGACCGGAGAGGTCCATGAACTATCTGAGATTGGGTAAACCACACCGGCGTCCAACCACTTGATAACCTCTTTATTTACCACCTCTTGCATAGCCACATTTAATCTTCTTTGATGTTTAAGAGATGTCCTTGCATCCTCCTCCAAAATGATCTTGTGCATGCAAAATGCAGGGCTTATCCCCCAAATATCCGCCAATGTCCATCCAATCGCCTTTTTGCTCTTTTGAAGAACCGCCAAAGTGGCGTCAACCTGCATGGTAGTTAGGCACGAGGAAAGAATAACATGTAAAGTATAATTTGAACCCAAAAACTCATACCTGAGGTATGGAGGAAGTGGCTTTAACTCCAACACCGGTGGCTCCTCAATGGATGGCTTGGTTAGAGGGGTTTTGCGAAGATCCAAAGATAGCTTCTTAGGCTCATATGAATATGAACCCATGCCATGCAATGCATTCACGCACTCCACTCTACCGGTATCATCATCGACATCCATGTTAAGAAGCACGGCCTCAAGAGGATCTTCAACATTCATCAATACACTTGTTTCATCCACTATCACGGTTGTGACAATGTCCACAAGTGAACATATCTCCGTGCTATTGGGTTGCCTCATTGATTTGCATACATGAAATACCACTTTCTCATCACCCACACGGAATGTTAACTCCCCATCTTCAACATCTACCAATGCCTTCCCTGTAGCTAGAAAAGGTCTTCCAAGAATGATTGGCACCTCAAAATCCACCTCGCAGTCCAATATCACAATATCCACTGGCAATATGAACTTATCAACACGAACAAGGACATCATCAATTATGCCCAAGGGACGCTTCATTGATCGATCCGCCATTTGAAGTCGCATGTAAGTTGGTCTAGGCTGACCAATCCCTAGGGTCTTGAAAATCGAATAGGGCATAAAGTTAATACTAGCCCCTAAGTCACACAAGGCTTTAGCAAACTCCGCACAACCAATAGTGCAAGGAATAGTGAAAGCTCCGGGATCCTCGAGTTTTGAGGCCATAGAATGAACAATAGAACTCACTTGATGCATTATCTTGATTGTTTCACACTTCATTGACCTCTTCTTGGTAACCAAATCCTTCATAAATTTTGCGTACCCCGGCGTTTGTTCAAGAGCTTCCACCAATGGCACATTTATAGTAAGACTCTTCATCATTTCAATGAACTTCTTGAATTTGTTGTCTCCTTTTTGATTTGCTAGCCTTTGAGGGTAAGGTGGAGGAGGCCTAGGCAAGGGTGCCTTGGTTTTGGGCACCAACGGCTCGGGCATATCAATCACGTGTTCCCTAGACGGGTTCACGGCCTCTTGTGTCTCCTCCTCAACATCATTAATATCAATCTGTACATCATTGTTCACATTGGGTTCCACTACATCTTCAACCACCAAAGGCATATCATCATCACGCAACTCATCTTCATCAACCATAACTTGATTTTCTCTTGAGGCATGCACATTACCGCCTCTTCCACTTCACGTGATCACCGCCATCACATGATTGTTGTTCCCACCCTTAGGGTTTACTACCATGTCACTTGGTAGGGCAACCTTTGGGCAAGTATTTAAAGATTAAGAAATTTGACCAAGTTGCACCTCCAAGTTACGGATGGAAGTATTGTGTGAAGCCAATTGAGCATCGGATTCTTGGTTCTTCTTCATCATTTTCTCAAACATAACCTCAATTCCCAAAATCATTTCCCGAAGAACTAGACCCTTGAGATTGAAATGGTGGCGGGTTGTTAGGTTGTTGAAATATCGGAGGCCTTTGAAAGCCTTGACCCCGATTAACTTATACACCATTGTTGTTCCACCCACCTTGACCATTGTTGTTGTTCCAATTGTTGTTATTGTTTCCATTCCAATTTCCACCATTGTTACCTTGATTCCCCCAATTGTTGTTTTGGTCATTCCCGTTCCAATTTCCACCATTGTTACCTTGATGATTGCCCCAATTTCCTTGGGGTTGCCATTGTTGATTTCCCTGGTTTCCTCTATTTCCTTGGTAGTTATTAACATATTGACAATCTTTACTTTGCTCATCATAGCACTCATTCGAATAACCACCTCCATCATCATAGTTATCACAGTTTCCTTGAGGTTGTTTCCCTCTTTGCCTTCTTTTCATCATATTCACTCCTTCCATGGCATTGACTTGGCGCAGGTTTTGAACTTGTTGAAATTGCGCCTTCGCCAATTGGTTCATTGTTGTTGTGAGTTCGGCAATGACTTGGCCATGATCATGCAACTCCTTATGCAAATGTATGAAATTGGGGTCACCTTGGGGAACGTTTGCATGGCTTTCCCAAGCCAAAAAAGTATCGGCCATTTCATCTAACACATCACAAGCTTCATTGTACGGGAGCTTCATAAAATTTCCACCAGTTAATTGGTTCACAATACATTGGTTGGCTATGTTAATGCCCGTATAGAATGTTTGTTGAATCATCACATCATTCATATCATTATTTGGACACTCTTTAACCATAGTTCTAAATCTCTCCCATATTTCGTGCAAAGGTTCCGTTGGCTCTTGTTTGAAAGCCAAAATTTCATCACGGAGCACCGCCGTGTGACTTGGAGAAAAGAACTTGGCAATAAATTTGTCCGCCAATTCATCCCACATTGTGATGGAATGATTTGGAAGCCTTTCTAACCAATCCAATGCTTTACCCCGAAGAGAGAATGGGAAAAGCCTCAATCTCAAAGCATCCTCTGACACGTTTGTTTGTTTACTCCCCCAGCAAGTATCTACGAACCCCTTCAATTGCTTGTATGCATTCTGGTCGGAGGCGCCCGTAAAATACCCTCTCTGTTCGAGCAAAGTCAACATAACATTGGTGATTTGAAAATTCCCCGCCCGGATTCGGGGAGGAATTATGGCACTTGCATAACCCTGGTTTGGAAGGACTCTTGGAGCTACTCTTGGTGGCGGTGGAGGAGGGTCTGGCACGTTATCATTTGCATTAGCATTTGCATTGGCATTTCGTCCTCTCCTTGGAGCTTGAGGTAATACATCTTCTTGTTCAAGATCCTCAACCTCCTCCCTCGCGACCACCTTGCCAAGAGGGTCATTTCCATTTAGAGCCATGTGTACCTGATGGATCGACACAAATACAGTTAGTAAAAAGAAGGAAAGAGAAGCAAAACACAAAACTAGCTACACAGATAGTCAACACCGTAAGCTCCCCGGCAACGGTGCCAAAAAAGTGATCACTGCCAACTCGACCTTACACAGTGGTAGGAAGAGCGGGTGCTATAGCTTTTACCTGAATAGTGGTATCTGGGTCGATTTTTCCACAGAGAGCTTGGAGTGGAGCTGCGTATCTGTCTAGACTAAGAATTTGTTTGTACTTCTAATTGTACTCCTAACATTTTTGGGTTTTCTTTTATCAACTACTATTATCAAGTAAGGATTAAGACTAAATTATGCAAAATGGATGTGTTCTAAGTTGTAATTAAGATAGAGAAAGGCATTAGGGCTGTGGCATCACCTAGGTGGTTGACTAATGGGTAGAAACTACTAATAATAGATTGACATATTTGGGATCAATATTATAATCATTACACAATTGTACCCACTCTCACACCTCTCGGTAGAGAGAGCAATTTCGCCCAATTGACTCTCTCAAGACCAATTGGGTAGGCCAATTAAACCAAGCAACTAGGATTCAAGTAGGGTGATTACTCTCTCGAGATTTAACCCGTTAATTGGGACTACCATTTCTCATGGGTCCATCCCAATTCCTTGTTGGGTTAATTTTGGGGTCATAGGCTCTCTCTCTCGAGAAGAGTCAATACCCACTATGCTAGAATCAATGTTTGCAACCACTAATCCTTAATTAAAGCATAAAATTAACCCAAATAACAAACACCCAATATCAATCTATCATTAACAAGCAACACCCATCAATTACCCACACTAGGGTTGAGCCACAACCCTAGCTAATGGGTTTAGCTAGACATAATTAAAGAAGAAACAAAAGGAATAGATGAAGAACTAAGCATATTAATTAATTGCTAAAGTTAAACTACAAGAATCTATGGAAGAATTAATGCTAAAATGCCCAAAATAGGCTAAAACACGATTCTGACGAGCGCAGCTCTTGTTCAGAATATAAAACTTAACCTAAAAATGGTAAAATGACCTATTTATATCGGGCTGAAAAAATTGGACAAAAATACCCCTGCGGTGTCAACGCGGACCGTATAAAAAGGTAGCGCGGCCGCATTGGCTCTTGGACTCTTGAACTCTGCTCTCTGAAGTTAGGACCGCGGACCGCATAGAAATGTGGCGCGGCCGCGGTGTGAAGCTGGCGCAGATCGCATATAAATGGAGCGCGGCCGTACGGACATATTTGGCCAAAAGTCCGACTATCTGAATCTCATCCACGCGGACTGCATAGAAATGTAGCGCGGACGCATGGGACTTTGTCTAGCAATTGTTGGTCTTTGAATCTCATTGGCGCGGACCGCGTATAAATGGAGCGCGATCGTGCAGACTACCCTTGAATTAGCCACACTCTGAATCTCCTAGCACGGCCGCGTGGAAAAACAGTGCGGTCCGCGCTAGGCCTTTCTGTTCCTCACTTCACTTGGTCTTTGACACTTGGTAGGTTTCACTCCGTTTTGAGCTGATCTTTGACATTTTTCATCTTGTCGCCCAAACCTGCAGTCAAGCGCAACTTGTAAGCATTTTGGGATTATTTTATGGCAATTTGTAACAAAAGCAATAGCAAGTAGAGGGTATAATCATGTTAAAATCCTAACTTATCAGACCCCGACTCTATGTCTTTAGCAATCCTTTAGCTTGTGTGGTGAGAAATCGAATTGTGAGTCCAAGTCCCGAGCCATTGGTCTAGAACTTGCCCTGAATGTTTGTTGAGGTGAAATCTTAAGTGAAATTTGACTTGAGAAGTGATTATAGGCCCTCATTGATATAAATTATAGATTGAACAATTCCATAGCCTGCCAATGATAAGATCCCTAGTCAACCCTTTGGAGCCTTAAACCTTTTTCTTTCAAGAATCATGTTACAAGCATATACCTGTTCTAAAAGATACCCTCTCTTGGCACCCGATATTTTCTTGAGCACATGGAAAATGAATAAGTTTGGGGGGAGATACGAGGATGACAACAAAGTGGTATAAGGCACAAAAATAAAGAAAAGGAAAGGTAATGAAAAAGAAAGAAAAACAAAAAGACAAAAAGAATGCTCAATATGAGAAAGAATAAAAAACATTCAAGAAAAGTAAAAGAAATAAAGGTGTGGAAAGTTGAAAAGGGAGAAAAGAATTGAAACTCATACGAAAGAGTGACAATGTGTCTCTCTAACCCCTTAGAAAGAGGTGAAATGACTTAAAGAGTCAAGTGAATTGTGCCAAATGAATCAAAAGAAGTGCTTAAGGGAAGATGGAACCCACTTGAACAAAAAAATGACCTACCCTAAACCAAAATCCTTCATAATGACTCCACAAAAGCCCTATATGATCTTGAGTTGGATGAAGCTTTCATTAGTGGATACTTACATAAGGGGCAAGCATATGGTACCTAGAGCTGGACTTGTGACCTTTTCTTGAGAGAGATGAGTGAATTCCCATTAACCTCGATTTGTGTGTCAATACTCTAAAAAGGTGAGGTTTGCTTAGGGAGAGTTGAGGATGTGTGAGTCTGGGTTCCAAAATGACTAAAGTAATTGAAAGAGTTCGTTCGTGTGTTGAGTCAACTCTTGATGCTCTTGTGTCCCACTTGATCCATGATTTTTCAAAGGTTAAATATTGTTAATCATACATTCGCATTGAGGTCAACTGTTAGTCCCAATTGATGCTTGTTGATGTTACTTTAGGATAGCTGGAAATTCTTGAATTTTACCTTCAGGGGTGGGTTTTATTTTGTTTGCTTGAGGACAAGCAAAAGCTTAAGTTTGGGGGAGTTGATAACTAGGGATTTTGACGTGTTTTATGCTCCTTCTTTCTTACGCTTTGATTATACATTCTTACAAAATAGTCCCAAAAGGCTCATAAGTTGTGCTTGATTGCAGGTTTGATCAACAAAGTGCCGAAATGTCAAAGTTCGGCTCAAAAGGAGTGAAACCTGCTCAAGTACCAAAGACAAGGCAAACTCAGGACAAACAGGCCTAGTGCGGCCGCATTACACTTTTTCCGATCCGCACTAGGGAGATTTAGAGAGTAGATTTCAAGGAATAAAACCTAGTGCGGCCGCATTCCATCCTGTGCGGTCCGCACTAGGGAGATTTAGAGAACTCGCAAAATAGGCTTCAAGGTAGTGCGGCAGCAATCGATCTTGCGCGGTCCGCACTGAAGGCTCCACTACTGCACTACCATTATGTGCTGTCTGCGAAAGAGAAGATTAGAGAGATGCAACTTGCCCAGGTTCAAGCCATCGCGGTCTGCGATCATATTTGTGTGGACCGCATTGGAAGCTTTCACAACCGCGGTCCATTCTGCGTGGTCCGCAGAGCCTGAGTTCAGAGAGCCAAGACTTCAAGTCCAAGAGCCTAGTGCATCCACAGTCCATTTTGTGCGGCCCGCATTGACCCTGCATGGGTACTGTTGTCCATTTTTCTAGCCTAGTATAAATAGAAGTTTTTTCCATATTTAGGGCATCAGTTATTTTAGAATGGCAGCTACGCTCGTGAGAAGCTATTTTGTAGCCATTTTGGGCATTTTAGCCTAACTCTAACGATAGATTGCTTGTATTTTCTTTAGTCTTTAATTAATATGTCTTTTTGTTGATCTATTTCTCTGATTTTATCTTCAAGCATGAGTAGCTAAACCCATTAGCTCGGGTTGTGGCTCAACCCTAGTGTGGATAATTGATGGGTGTTGTGATTTAAGGTTAGATTGATTATGGGTATTTGTTATTTGGGTCAATTTATGGTTTAATTTATGAATTAGTGGTTGCAAACACTAGTTTGTGCTAAGTTGACTTGGCTCTTCTTGAGAAAGAGAGCCTAAGTCTCCAAAATTGACTCAACAATGAATTGGGATGGACTCAAGAGATTTGATAGTCCCAATTAAAGGGTTAAACCTCGAGAGAGTAATTACCCGACTTGAACCCTAGTTGCTCGAGCAAATGTTCATACTCAATTGGTCTCTCGAGAGTCAATTGGGAAAAACCAATCTTTCTACCAAGAGGTATAGAGTGGGCAGTATTGAGTAACGGTTATAACATATTTCCCCAATTATGTCAATCGCGCCTCAGAAGCAATTACCCGTCAATTAGCCACCTAGGTGAAGAGTCCCTACCCTAGTGCCCCTTAATCCATTAGATACAACTTGTAGCAATCTAATCTTAGCATAATCTAATTTCAATCTTAATTTGTAGTTTGATATTAGTAGTTTCATATAGAAAAAAACCAAAAATGAATGGAAGATCAATTAAGAACATATATGCAATACTAAGCTAAATTGATACTCGAATCCAATCCTAGCTCTCTGTGGAATCGATCCCGACCCACAAATCGGGTAAAAGCTATTGCGACCCTCTCTCGCTACTTTTTAGTGGTGCAGAGTTGGATGCGATTAGAGTATCCAGATGGCTCCTTATGAGGCTTTATATGGTAGGCGGTGTCGGTCTCCGGTTGGATGGTTTGAGCCGGGGGAGGCTCGATTGTTGGGTATGGATCTAGTGCAGGATGCCTTAGACATGGTCAGAATTATTCAAGATAGGCTTCATACAGCTCAGTCCGGAAAAAAGAGTTACACCGACCGCAAGGTTCCTGATTTGGTATTCATGGTCAGTGAGCAAGTATTGCTTCGAGTGTCGCCTATGAAGACGTGATGAGATTTTGGAAGAAGGGCAAGCTAAGCCCTAGGTTCATTGGCCCGTTTGAGACTCTTGATCGAGTAGGAGAGGTGGCTTATAGACTTGCATTGCCGCCGAGCTTATCAGTCATGCATCCAGTGTTTCATGTGTCCATGCTTCAGAAATATCATGGCGATCCATCCCACGTGTTAGATTTCAGCACTGACCAGTTGGACAAGGACTTCTCTTATGAGAAGGAGTCGGTAGCTATTCTAGACCGGCAGATTCATCAGTTGAGATCGAAGAGTTTTTCTTCTGTTCGTGTTCAGTGGAGAGGTCAGCCTCCTGAGGCATCGACCTGGGAGTGCGAGTTTGATATGCGGAGCCATTATCCCCATCTTTTCCCCGACTCAGGTACTTCCTTCTTTTGTTCGTTCGAGGACGAACGATTATTTTAGAGGTGGAGAATGTGATGACCCAAAAGATCATCGCTTGTTTTAAAATAAAATTCTACGTTCTGAGGCCTTAAAAACCTCTCTTAGCATTCGCGTAGCCGGAAAGCCTAAATATGCAAATCTGTGAAAAATGATAAGTTTTGACTATAAAATGAATTAATTTGACTTCGGTCAATATTTTGGGTAAACAGACACGGACCCGTGATTTGATGGTCCCGGAGGGTCCGTAGGAAAATATGGGACTTGGGCGTATGCCCAGAATCGAATTCCAAGGTCCCAAGCGCGAGAAATGAATTTTTGAAAGAAATTATTTTCTGAAATTATTTATAGGTTTGGAAATAAATTTTGATTAGAACATGTTGGTATCGGGCCCGCATTTTGGTTCTGGTGCCCGGTACAGGTCTTATATACTCCCTCTGTTTCAATTTATGTGAACCTATTTCCTTTTTAGTTCGTGCCAAAAAGAATGACCCATTTCCTTATTCGGAAACAATTTACCTTTACAGAATGATTTATAGCCACACAAAATATATGTGACTCATTTTATGCCACAAGATCAAAAGTCTTCTCTCTTTTCTTAAACTCCGTACCCAGTCAAATGGGTTCACATAAATTGAAACGGAGGGAGTATGATTTAAGATAATTCTGTGAAGTTTGGAAAGAAACGGAATCCATTTGACGTGATTCGGACTTTAAATGCAAATTTGATGTTTAAAGAAGTTTTGAGAAATTTCATTGATCTTGAGGTTTATTTCGATGTTCATGATGTTATTTTGGTGATTTGAGTACACGAATAAGTCCGTAGGATATTTTTGAGATTGTGTGTATATTTGGTTTGGAGCCCTGAGGGCTCGGGTGAGTTTTGGATAGGCCACGAGGTGAAATTTTGGACTTAAGGAATTGCAGGCCTGCAGGCTTCGCATTTCCCAACCCCTTTCGCAATTCCCAGGTTCACATCTCCCAAACTCCCTTTGCATTTCCCAAACTTTTTCGCAATTCCCATGTTCGCATTTCCCAAACTCCCTTCGCAATTCCCAGGCTTCGTATTTCCCAAACTTTTTCGCAATTCCCAAATTTGCATTTCCAAAACTTTTTTCGCAATTCCCAAGCTAGCAGAGGTTGGTTTGCAATTGCAAACCCCTGTTCGCAATGCCCATAACTAGACCTGCAACTTTTACACTTAGCCGATTTTAAACCCATTTTTCACATCTTTTCAAAACATAAACACATTAGGGCGATTTTTCAAGAGCAACTTTCCTTCCAAATCAAATGTAAGTTGTTTTCAACTAGTTTTCTTCAATCATTAACATCTTTTAACATGATTTCAACTCAAAATCAATGATTTTCATGGGGAAAATTGGGTATTTTGGGTAGAACCTAGGTTTTTCAAAAATTGGGAATTTGGACCTCGATTTGAGGTTCGATTTCAAAATAAATTATATATTTGGGTTCGTGGGGGAATGAGTAATTGGGTTTTGGTTTGAACCTCGGGTTTTGACCATATGGGCCCGGGGGAAATTTTTGATTTTTTGGGTAAAACTTTGGAAAATCCATTTTCATGCATTCAAATTGATTCATTTAGCATTTATTGATGTAATTAAGTAACTTGTGACTAGATACAAGCAAATTGGTGGTGGAATCAAGGGGTAAAGCTATAATTGAATCGTGAATTATGTTCGAGGCATCGAGGTAACTGTTTGGTCTAACCTTAGCTTGAGGGATTAGGAGTTGAGTCTTATTTGTTATGTGGTAATTGTTGAGTACAACGTATAGGCATGGTGACGAGTATCTATACTTTGGTGTCTAGCATGACGTGAGTCTTTATATTGTGATTATCATGACTTCGTTGTATCTTTCATGCCTTGGTGATGGTTTCTAATTGTTGTATAAAGTTTGTGGAAAGAATTGTGACCTATGAACATTGAGGAGCGTTGGCTCAAGTTGTATAACGAATTGTGAAAGTATAAGTGACAATTGAACTTTTAGAGCATTGGCTCGAGTTGTGAAATGAGCTGTGAAGGTATAAGTGATAATTGAACCTTTAGAGCATTGGCTCGAGTTGTGAAGTGAATTGTGAAGTAAAAGTGATAAAGAGAAGAGATCATTATGTTGTCACCCTTGCCGGGCTATTGTTGGTTTATTTGTTATCTCCCTTGCCGGGATGTGGATGTTATTGATGTTGTTCCTTTGCCGGGATTTAATTGTTGACTTGTTGCTCCCTTGTCGAGTTTCTTATTGCAAATTTCCTTTATTTCCTTGCACTATTATTTGTAATTATTGTTTGGGTGAGGAAGAGCATAAAGCACGAAGGGTGATATCGTACATTGTCTGTTTCGTTAGGAAAGAGTGTAAAGCACAAAGGGTGATGTTGTGCCGCATGATGTACCATTATGTGCCTATTATATTGATTTCATGGTGAGGAAAGAGTGTAAAGCATGAAGGGTGATGTCGTGACGCACGATGTACCATTCCGTGCCTATTATATTGATTATTATGGTGAGGACGAGAGTAAAAGTACGAAGGGTGATGTCGTGCACTTGTCCTTGATTTCCCTGACCCTTGCTGATAATTGAGTTACGTTGTCCTTTACGTTTATTTATTGATTTTCTGTTGTTACTTGACTTTATTTCGAGGTTATAGATTCCTTTACCCTATTTGCCTTGTGATTGTTGTTTGGGTGAGAAAGAGCGTAAAGCACGAAGGGTGATGCCATGTATTGTTTTGGTGAGAGAATGTTAAAGCACAAAGGGTGATGTCGTGTATTGTTTTGGTGAGAGAGAGTAAAAGCACGAAGGGTGATGCCGTGCACTTGTCTTTGATTTCTTAATTTTTATTGATAATTGTGTTACGGTTTCTAATTATGGCAGAATACATAACTGGACCCTTAAACTTGACTTTTTTTGTCACTTGGACACTTAAACATAGAGTTGTTCCTATTAGGCCCTTCAACTAAGCCACATCTGTGCCAATTAGACACTTTGTAGTGACATAATTGAGTGCGTAGGAAAAGA
>MU765159.1:171732-191799 GCA_026770625.1 Nicotiana glauca
GCAGCTAATTACATATCCAATAATTTTTATAAAAGTTTTTCTCAGATGGTCTACAAAGTGTCTAATTGGCACATATGTGATTTAGTTGAAGGGTCTGATAGGAACAACTCTATGTTTAAGTGCCCAAGTGACAAAAGAGGCCAAGTTTAAGGGTCTAGTTATGTATTTGGCCTTCAATTTTTCTTTTCTTGTTACATTACCATAATTAATCTTCACCACTACAAATTTATGACCTAGATTTATCATTAATTTAAGCTAACCTTAGATGGAAGATAGACGTTCAAGTGGAAATTATTTATTCTTCCTTGTGCATATACCGAATTAATAGTTGCGCAATATATGTCTTTTTTCTAAGGTTTCAAATATGATTCAATCATATGACAAATTAATATATTTTGGTGTATACATGATTCTAGCGCTTTTGGCCATTTTTTTTTTTTTAAGAATCTTTATATTTTCTCATAATCAGTGTTTCGTAGTGGAAATTTCAAATTTCACTTTTAAGTTGAATTTCGGAATTTTTCGAAATCTGAAAAACACCGAAAAACTGTTTTTCAAAAATTTTACTTCAAATTACTTACAATAATTCGAAAACATCTCTAAATTGTATTTATGTTAGAACACAGCTCTACTTTTCAAATACCATTTTTACTTGATTTTTATTTTTTATTTTTTTCCGCAATTTCACAACTCTTATGTCCAAACACCCAAAAAATCTCTTATCATCTATTGACACCATCTATCGAAGCAAGTTGTCATAGAAGATCGGCAAAACATATAATCTTCATCTTGTTGGGTGTGTGAACAAAGTCTCACATGCAAAGTAGAAAAGAAAAAAGAAGCTACTTATAAGGAGTTAGATATTCTTAATAGTGTAATGCTTTTTGAGAAAAATCGTGTGATTGATTCAAAGCGGACAGCATAACACAAGGTTAAGAGTATCTTCAGACTGTTTTAGCCCAACGACCGATATCAAAATTAATAATTTGGCGGAACTATAGAGATGGCGGAGTGTGGCATGGGGGGCCGACTTAATTCCTTTGCCTATCTACAGGGTTTATGATCTTTATCTGTAGCTTGAAAGATGCATACAATGTCACAACCTAAAATTCACTACGGGTCGTGATGTCGCCGGACACCGTTGCCAGACAAGCCAACCATAAATACTTAATTAAATTCTCAGTTAAATAATTGTGAAAACTCTGATTTTCCTTCAATTTTACTAGTAAAAGATATTCATTTCAAATTAAATATGAAAGTCAAGAGGTCAATACAAAATACCTCATAATCATCCTAGAACCCAGTGTCACAAGTGCATAAGGAGTTACTAGTGAATAAAATAAAATATAGTAACTCTCCGGAATACAAGGTGGACAAAAATGAAAATACAGCACAATACTCTCAAGGAGACTCTGCGGGCTGCAGGCCGTCTCGATAAATGCAGCTCACCTAAGTCTCCGTACCAACCATGCCGCTATGCCACTAAGATGCTATCCACACATGAACCTATACAACAAAATGCACAGCAAGTGCAGTATGAGTACGAAAACAACGTGTACTCAGTAAGTATCCTGCCTAATCTCAAAGAAGTAGAGACGAGAGGTTAACTTCGACACTTACTAATGGTCCAATGATGATACACCAATAATATAACAAGTCGAGGGTTTACATGAACATGAATTAATTCAATAGAGTGAAGCAAGTAAATAATTCCTTCTTTATTATGGAAATTTCCAATTTCCTTTTTCATCAATTATACATATATTTTCAAGCCGGGAAGAAGCAATATCAACTTCAATAAAGTTTAAGTCAAGCAATACAAGCATGCACAATTTATGTCGAGGGCATACCGCCCGATCCAACAATATTTAAATTGTGAACTGTCAGAGGGTCGAATGGCACGAAGCATAGATGCATCTATTACCCCGCTCGCGAATCATACATGCGATGCGGTCAAATATAAATAAACAATCACCCTGCTCGTGAATCATACATGCGACGCAGGTACACACATTTTAACAGTCAATCAAGACTATTATTCAAGGAGGTATAAATTTCTCTTTTACAAGTCAAGAAAATTAAGTTTAACTCTTTTAGAAAGTTATTTTCCTCTTTGATATGATTTAAGCAATTTAAACTAACAATAAGGTTACAAGTATTACAAGTAAAGCATATTTTTGGGTCCCAGACTACCCAAACATAAATATAATAGTAGCTACGTACGGACTCTCGTCACCACGTGTGTACGTAGCCCCCGCAAATAGAAGCACATATCCAATTAATTCACCTATGCGGATAATTCCCTCTTACAAAGTTAGAAAGGAGACGCACCTCGCTCCGAAGTTCCAAAATCGGCTTCCAAGCCCTTCTGATGACTCAAATCAATGCACAACGCTCTAAAACTAGCCAATAAATGAGAAAATCCATAAACATATACTCTAATACTCACAATAATTCAATTTAGATAAATTCCTAACTCCGTTTAAAAAGTGGACAAAATCTCCCTCGGGCCCACGTGCCCGGGTTCCGAAAAACTCACAAAATCTGACAACCCATTCCGATACGAGTTCAACCATACCAATTTTACTAAATTCCGATAACAACTTGACCTCCAAATCTTGAATTTTCGTTCTTGAAAAGTTTTGCAGAAATCTTGACTTCTTCCATTTAAATCCGAAATAAATGATGAATATAACCATAGAATCATGAAGTATAATTACTTTCGGATATAGAACACTTACCCCAATCCATATGGTAAAAATCGCCTCAAACATTGCTTCAATCCAAGCTCCATAACTCCAAATAGGTTAAAAATGGCTGAAACCTCAAAATATAGCTTCTACCCAGGTGATTACTCTTCGCGGTCGTGGAAAATGCTTCGCAATCGCATAGCACAACATTTCTCAGCCCAAAATTTTTCCTTAGCGATCGCGGGAAATGTTTTGCGATCGCAAAGAACAAATGTCGAGCTCTTCCTGACAGCCTCTAGTATAATGGCCATAACGTTTTGTACAAAATTCAAAATTGTAAATGGTTTAACATTTTAAAAACTAGACCACTACAAGTTTTATTTTTATCATCTTCCAGTTCCTTATAGATTACAAGATAGAAGCTTCCAAAGTCATCCCTGTGCAACACAAATTTCTTCTTCGCAATTTCCAAATTCTTCCCGGATTGGCTGTAGTGTACCACTCATAACTTTATGTACAGAGCTTCAAATACTGAATGGTTTAAGTTTCTAAAAACTAGGCACAAAGAGATACAACTTTCATTTTTAGATCATCTTCAAATTCCTTATAAATTTCGAGATACAAGCTTTCAAAGTCGGGTTAGTGCAGCAGAAACTTTCCTCTACGCGATCGCAAAAGGCCTTCCGTGATCGCGAATCACTGGCCATTTTCTCCCACTTTACTCATCGCTATCGCGACCAATTCCCCACGATCGCGTAGCATACTGCTGTAGCTAAAAATGGCCTAGAAATGGCCCGAAATCATCCAAAAACTCACCCGATCCCCTCGGGACCCCGTCCAAACATACCGACAAGTCTCAAAACATATCATGGACTTAGTCGAGGCGTCAAATCACATCAAACAACGCTAGAAACACGAATCGCACCCCAATTCGAGTCTAATGAAACTAAGAAATTCCAATTTCTACATTCGATGCTGAAACCTATCAAATCACGTCCGATTGACATCAAATTTTGCACATAAGTCACATTCGACATTACAGACCTACTCCAACTTCAAGAATTGGTTTCCAACCCCGATATCAAAAAGTCCACTTCCGGTCAAACTCCTCAAAAACCTTCAAATTTCTATCTTTAGCCAAATGACTCCAAAATGACCCACGGACCTCCGAATTCACTTCCGATCGTGCTCCCAATACCAGAATCACATACGGAGCTATTCCCAGACTCGGAATCCCAAACGGACATTGATAACCCTGAAATGCACTTCAACCTAAACTTATGAAGTTCCTCCAAAATGCTAACTTCCACATTAGGTGCCAAAACATTCCCGGGTCTTCCAAAACCCGATACGGACATACGCCCAAGTACGAAATCATCATACGAACCTGCTGGAACCTTTGAATCCCGATTCCGAGGTCATTTACTCAAAAATCCAATCTCAGTTGATTCTTTCAACTTAAAGCTTCCGAAATGAGAATTCTCTTTCCAAATCAACTTTGAACTTCCCGAAATTCAATTTTGACCATGCTTACAAGTCATAATACCTGAAATGAAGCTGCTCATGGCCTCAAACTACTGAACGGCGCGCTAGAGATCAAAAAGATTGGTCGGGTCATTACATTCTCTCCCACTTAAACATGTGTTCGTCCTCGAACGTGCTAAGAATTGCGGTGGAGTTTTCTGAAATCACAGTTAAACACCTTGTGCACCTGCCCGTGCTACCATAACTCAGTTGATCACATTAGCTCGAGAAAATCCGAAGATATTCTCTTTTATTCAAACAAATGAGCCTTAGAGCCTAGTTTCAACATCTGAAATTCTCAGCCATGCCTGCTTTCAACATATGAACATCGTATCAATCACCACATGATGCACCTATACAAGATTACATACCTTTGCTGAATTCACACTACGCACCACGTCATTCACAGGACCATAATAACATTCCCTGACCATAATAATCGACTTTCCCCTAATCCGATGCTCATAAGGCACCTCATGATACATTTAAGTCTTGTTCCCACTCTTTCAATACTGCCACGGCGGAAGAGATATGTAGAGATTCATAACCAACTACCGGGTCAACAAATCATTGAGGCTACACTCCTGACAAAGACATTACCTCATTCTGAACCAAATAATGATCTTTGCTCTTTAATATACTTCATACAATCCGATTGAACTGATCCTAGATCCAATAACCTTGTCTCACCCAGTACGAACTGCTCAGGTAACAAGTCACCCTTGACATGACTAGAAGTATCACATGATGCTGCAACGTGCCAATAAGCTACCAAATCGAACGCGATACATAAGGAAAATGAACTCTAGAAGGGACTACTCAAATCACGCAACTAATATGAACTTTTCTCAGAAAATGGGAAACAAAACACACAAAATAGAATATAAGAGACCATAATAATCATTACACTGTTGCGGTGTGCAACCCGATCCAAACAACATATCCATGGCGGCGTGCCACCTGATCCACGCATAAAATTCACATAAGGAGATACATATCGAGCTAAATTACTCATTACAACAACATACCGAATATCAGCCACAAGCACACTAAGTGGATAATACCATCCTTGAGGGGACATATAGCGCCATAAGCTAACAAATCAAGCACAACTGAGGTGCGATATATGTTCCGGAACTAAAGAGCCATCCTGGTCACATAACACCATCACTACGTGGAACTTCAACACATAAGAAATTTACCAAGCCGTTTCTCAACTCACACGGCACAATATAGCATTACATGAAGTAGCCGACAACAAATTAAAACCCAACATCCGAATATTCCTCCATAAGGAGAGCTATGCAGAAACGAACACATTCAGCCCAATATAGAGCCCATATTCATATTTAAATCCGTCCACAAACCTTAAGCCTATTCTGATCATATCGAACTAGGCCAATAATCTTTTCTGGGTCCATAATAACCCCTTTTCTCCATAACACACAAGAACAACCATCATAACCGAAGTAATCCTCCACGGTCCACAACCCAATAAATCGAGTGTCCTCCAAGCATAAATCCTTAAATTAACCATATCGCCACAATCTTCATACTTGGTTTCATTCTCCAATCAATCAAGTGACCACCTGCCACACTTATACAATCTTCCTGTGGAAAAAGCTCCCATGAGCTTCCGTAACAGATAACAAGCCTGCACATCTAGGCTACCGGCTGCACTAACGCTGAAAAGCAATCAAGAATCCATAACTAGGATGCAAAGCCTCTCTCACAAAACACCAATCCCAGGTGACGCTAAATACAATTCCAGCTTACTCTAATCATTCAAAAACCCCTTTCATGCTCATTCGAGCTCGTGACATCCTTGTCAACGCCAAACCGCAAGCTTGATCCTCACTTTCAAATTCCATATCTCTCACTACACCTAACAAGACAGCATGCGATAGTACAAGAATTTCATCACAACTCCTGAACCACTAACATGGTAAACACTCCCTCACATGGAAGCTTTTTACTTAACTTATTCCAAAAGAACCATAGCAACACACGAGTGAATTCTTACAATCGTAGAAGATGCAATTCTTCAAGTAGTGGCCTAAACCATCATAGCCCTTTCCAGGATCCGCCTACACATAGCAAACATAATACTAGAATACTTCCAAATAAATTCAATTACAACGGCCGACAAGCCTTGCACGTACCATCACAAATCACTTGCACGACTTAATTACGCTAAAGGAACTGATCACTGCCACCAATATGCCAATTCAATCATGGCTAACCAATCCAACCTCTTCCAATTTATCCTTATCGCCTTAGAACAATAATAACTTCCTTCAACACATAACACACTCAACCTGCACTCATCCTACGTGGTCTTGTAACATGAGACCATGTTGTCTGAAATCCCACAAACCACCTCATACCTTCCTTACAACTCACTTCTATGCGAAGCATAATTCCTGAGCCTTCCCAAAGCTCAAACATGAATTGATAATGCCAATTATAGAACACATTCTTCAACTCATTTGGTCAAATTACTACTGGTGTTCCCTTTCCTTAGCCGAAACAACTTACCAATACGCCGATAACCTGAACTTCACAAGAAGATAATCATACAACCCAATCATAGACGGTGGGACTCTCCCACTTATCTTGAAGCCACCATTACGCAACTCTGGAATCCAATAAGATTCTTTCTTCATTGTTGACATGATCTAGAACAACCAACTCGTCAAGCTCCTCGAAATCTTTCTGTAAAACCATTTATGAATGCTGTGAATCATTAACCATATTCACATGTCCGACCTCTTTACCAGATAGCCAGTAGGATTCTTCGCAGAAGCTTCACCAACCACGCGACCGTTGATCTGCTTGCAATAGATAACCCACCTGAGCCCGTGCTCATTCACTAGTTGCACAAGTCCATTCACTCCTCGTCACATCAACTAAATGTGCGACAATATATTCAAAGTTATGTTGCATACTCCTTATTATCAAGCAGCTCCTTTCTATCATATCAAATCTCCTGCCGAATAATAGCCAATATTTCAAATTAAGTCCGTAGACCCAATCATTGACCACCTCGAATCCCAAATCATTCTAGACCTCCTCTTCGGGTGTGCAGTTATCCTGCCACTGAATCCACATACTACTCTTCCACTCTCCACCTTGGGAAGACTCACTTCTTTTTAAACTACTCGACCTCCACTCATTACATCTAGCCTTCTAGAAGTTTAACCACCACGTGACACTTCCCACACGTCCTTCCTCATCCTTTGCTACTAGGCTAACGCCTTAGATCAAAATCTATCTCGGTAGCACTTGAACCAAGAGACCGCTACTAACTTTTAAACCTTTCGTAAGAATCATCTCTCTCGAACTGTCGGCATTAGAAATACACATTCAATCCTAAACCACTGCACCTCGCGATCTCTGACAGCTGCTTCTCCAATACTATCTTACAATATCCTGCCCCAAGGGCAAATTGTAAAGTTCTTAACACTGGCGAACATAGTACATTCAACAAGGACAACGACACCTCATTACAAATGAAAATTCCGCCACGCTTGCAAATACCAAGCCTGTCACTCCATCAACCCAAATCTGAACATTCTTAGCCCGATTGTTTTTTCCCCGCCAGAAATAAAATACTGAATCTCTAAATCATGCACTGAGTAAACGTCCCATCAAATCATTCACTACCCCAATACATAGGTAAGCATCCTACCATCACATCAATACTGCGCGACAACCATTCATAAACATCATGGAAACTGGTGCCTAGCCTCAGAGATCTCAGAAGTATGACTACTGAGCTGAAACGACATAGTATCCTTCCACAAAGCAATGACAATAGTCAAATCAGCTACGCCTGGAGAAGCATCCCGCACCACCTCTGTAGTACCTTTAAAATTTCCCAATTCTTGATTTATAATAAGCACTCCATGTCGCATAAGATTGAATAGGAAGGAAATAAAGGCATAAGCCTCAAAGGAATCAAATCGCACGATGAGGAAATCAAGAAGGGAAGTGCTCCTAACAGCCCTGTAGCCTCCCGAAGATAAGTACAGACGTTTCTATACCGATCTGCGAAACTCTACTAGACATGCTCATGACTCGTGAGACCTATGGGAACTTAGTGCCTGATACCATGTTGTCACGACCCAAAATCTACTATGGGTCAAGATGGAGCCGGACACCGTTGCCAGGCAAGCCAACCATAAATACTTAATTAAATTCTCAGTTAAATAATTGTGAAAACTATAATTTCCTTCAATTTTACTAGTAAAAGATACTCATTTCAAATTAAATATAAAAGTCAAGAGATCAATACAGAATACCCCATAATTATCCCAAACCTGGTGTAACAAGTGCATGAGTAGTTACTGGGGAATAAAATAAAATATAGTAACTCTCCGAAATACAAGGTGGACAGAAATGAAAATATAGCACAATACTTTGAAGGAGACTCTACGGGTTGCGGGCTGTCTCGATAAATGCAGCTCACCTAAATCTTCGTAACAACCATGTCGTTATGCCACTAAGCCACTAGCCATACATGAACTTGTGCAACAAAATGCACAGCAAGTGTAGTATAAGTACAAAAATAACATGTACTCAGTAAGTATCCCGCCTAATCTCGAAGAAGTATAGATGAGAGGTCGACTTTCGACACTTACTAATGGTCCAATGATGATACATCAGTAATATAACAAGTCGAGGATTTACATGAATATGAATGTAATTCAATAGAGTGAAGCAAGTAAACAATTCCTTCTTTATTATGGAAATTTCCAATTTCTTTTTTCATAAATTATACATATATTCTAAAGCCAGGAAGAAGCAATATCAACTTCAATAATGTTCAAGGCAAGCAATACAAGCATTAACAATTCATGCAAAGGACGTACGGCCCGATCCAACAATATTTAAATTGTGCACCGCCAGAGGCTCGAATGGCGTGAAGCATAGATGCATCTATTATCCCACTCGCGAATCATACATGCAACGCGGTCAAATATAAATAAACAATCACCCTGCTGGCGAATTATACATGCGATGCAGGTATACACAGAAACACATCTTTTTAACAGTCAATCAAGACTATTATTCAAGGAGGTGAAAATTTCTCTTTTACAAGTCAAGAAAATGAAGTTTAACTCTTTTTGAAAGTCATTTGCCACTTCGATATGATTTAAGCGATTTAAACTAACATAATAGTAGCTACGCACGGACTCTAGTCACCTCTTGCGTACGTAGCCCCCGCAAATAGCAGCACATATCCAATTAATTCATCTATGGGAACAATTCCCTCTTACAAGATTAGAAAGGAGACTCACCTCGCTCCGAAGTTCCAAAACCGGCTTCCAAGCCCTTCTGACGACTCAAATCGATGCACAACGCTCCAAAACTATTTAATAAATGAGAAAATCCATAAATATATACTCTAATACTCATAACAATTCAATTTAGATAAATTCCTAACTCCGTTCGAAAAGGGGACAAAATTGCCCTCGGGCCCACGTGCCCGGGTTTCGAAAAACTCACAAAATCTGACAACTCATTCCGATATGAGTTCAACCATACCAATTTTACTAAATTCCGATAATAACTTGACCTCCAAATCTTGAATTTTCGTTCTTGAAAAGTTTTGCAAATATCTTGATTTCTTCCATTTAAATACGAAATAAATGATGAATATAACCATAGAATCATGAAGTATAATTACTTTCAGATATAGAACACATACGCCAATCCATATGGTGAAAATCGCCTAAAAATCGCTTCAATCCGAGCTCCATAGCTCCAAATATGTTTACAATAGTTGAAACCTCGAAATATAGCTTCAACTCGGGTAAATGAGAAAATCCATAAATATATACTCTAATACTCATAACAATTCAATTTAGATAAATTTCTAACTCCATTCGAAAAGTGGATAAAATTTCCCTCGGTCCCACGTGCCTGGGTTCCGAAAAACTCACAAAATCTGACAACCTATTCCGATACGAGTTCAACCATACCAATTTTACTAAATTCCGATAACAACTTGACCTCCAAATCTTGAATTTTCGTTCTTGAAAAGTTTTGCAAATATCTTGATTTCTTCCATTTTAATACGAAATAAATGATGAATATAACCATATAATCATGAAATATAATTACTTTCAGATATAGAATACTTACCCCAATCCATATGGTGAAAATCGCCTCAAAAATCGCTTCAATCCGAGCTCCATAGCTCCAAATATGTTAAAAATGGTTGAAACCTCGAAATATAGCTTCTACCCAGGTATTTACTCTTCGCGATCGCAGAAAATGCTTCACAATCATGTAGCACAATATTTCTCAGCCCAAAATTTGCCCTTCGCGATCACGGGCAATGCTTTGCGAACGCGAAGAACAAATGTTCAGCTCTTCCAGACAGTCTCTAGTATAATGGCCATAACTTTTTGTACAAAACTCTAAATTGAAAATGGTTTAACATTTTGAAAACTAGACTCCAAGGACTATAACAATTATTTTTCTAATCTCCCAGTTCCTTATAGATTACAAGATATAAGCTTCCAAAATCAGCCTTGTATAACACAAATTTCTTCTTCGGAATTTCCAAACTCTTCCCGTATAGGGTGTAGTATACCACTCATAACATTTCGTAAACAGCTCCAAATACCAAATGATTTAACTTTCTGGAAACTAGATACAAAGGACTACAACTTTCATTTCTGTATCATCTCAAAATTCCTTACAGATTGCGATATACAAGCTTTAAAAGTTGGGTCAATGCAGAAGAAACTTTCTTCTACGTGATCGCGAAAGGTTTTCCGCAATCGCGAAAGGCCTTCCGCGATCGCGAATCACTGGCCATTTTCTCCCACTTTACTCATCGCTATCGTGACCAATTCCCCGCATCGCATAGCGTACTGCTTTAGCCAAAAACCAGCAGCTAAAAATGGCCTAAAAATAGTCCGAAATCACCCTGAAACTCACCCGAGCCTCTCGGGACCCCGTCCGAACATACCGACAAGTCTCAAAACATATCACGGACTTAGTCGAGGCCTCAAATCACATCAAACAATGCTAAAAATATGAATCACACCCCAATTCGAGTCTAATGACATTAAGAAATTCCAATTTCTACATTCGATGTTGAAACCTATCAAATCATGTCCGACTGACATCAAATTTTGCACACAAGTCACATTCGACAATACGGATCTAATCCAACTTCCTGAATTGGATTCCATGACCCCGATATCAAAAAGTCCACTTCAGGTCAAACTCCTCAAAAATCTTCAAATTTATATCTTTAGCCAAATAACTCCAAAATGACTCACGGACCTCCGAATTCACTTCTGATCGCGCTCCCAGCACCAGAATCACCATACGGAGCTATTCCTAGACTCGAAATCCCAAACGAACATTGATAATACTGAAATGCACTTTAACCCAAACTTATGAAGTTTCTCCAAAATGCTAACTTCCACATTAGGTGCTGAAATGTTCACGGTTCTTCCAAAATCCGATCCGGACATACGCCCAAGTCCGAAATCATCATACAAACCTGCTGGGATCTTCGAATCCCGATTCCGAGGTCGTTTATTCAAAAATCCAATCTCAGTCAATTCTCTCATCTTAAAGCTTCTGGAATGAGAATTCTCTTTCTAAATCAACTCCGAACTTTTCGGAATTCAATTTCGACCATGCGTACAAGTCATAATACCTGAAATGAAGCTGCTCAAGGCCTCAAACTACTGAATGACGCGTTAGAGCTCAAAAAGATCGGTCGGGTCGTTATATAAAAAGCCTTTCTTCTAGGATTTGGTGACCATAAAATACTCAGATCATGTGGGTGACACATAGTGAATCTTCAATTAGCCCATAAATGGTGATAGATCATATGGAACTTAGTTGAAGGGGAAAAATTACTGGGTATGGGACAAATAGAAAAGAAAAAAAGAAACTGCTTATAAGGAATTGGATACTCTCAAAGATGTGAGACTTTTTGGAAAATATCGTTGAACTTGATCTAAAGCAGACAATATTACACGGGTTAAAGATATCTCCGGACCATTTTAGTGCAACATATCTTCCCTCTATGGCACCACTATTTTCTCCTACTATTAGCAGCTTGTTTGGATGGTTGTTACATATTGTATTGTATCGTATTGTTACTTTAAATACGATGTTTGTTTGTTAGTTAAATTTTATTGTATAGTATCGTTAAATCCATTATTACGTACCGCCGAAATGTGCCACTTTATGTAACGACCGATCTGGTGTGGTCGCGTTGTTACCTAGTCTTTTTCTCTCAACCTCAGCCTTCATTATTATTAAATAATTTTATTTTATCATTTACTCTACCTTTTTATAGTAATTTACCTTGTATCATAGTTTTTCTTTATAATATTACAAGTTTATTTATCATATTGTTGATATGTGATATCATGAAATGATGACAAATGACAGAATCTATTCAAATATTATATTCATCAAACGATACACTATAATACAATACAGTATAATATGAAACAATATGTAACAACCATCTAGACAAACTGTAAATAAAACTAGAAAAAAAAAGTATAGTTTCTACTAATATATATTTGAAAGAAAGGGTTCTTCGTGGTTTGCAGCCAGTGACCACGTGTACAAGGGCGGCTCAATAAATATGGATGGCTAAAGCAAAACTTCAATGAGATGCCTTTTTTTATATAAAAGAAAAAAATTATATATAATTTTATTTAAATTTTATATTTCTAGTTTTTCTTATGCAGAGTTATTAATAATTTAATCTAATCCATTTAATTTCTCTTGAGATATACTTTCTAATTTAAGGTTTTTCTTATTTGCTAAAAATTTATCAAGGGCACGTTGGGGGGAGTATATCAAAGTTTCAACTTTTTTTTGAGTTATATATGAATTAATAATCGAATTCTTTCTCAATTTATAGTCTAGAGAGTGGTTCCCAAAAAGAGAATTTTTTAATTTATGTATCAATAATTTAATCTTACTTTTATACTATGAAAATCTACACTTTCTCATTTAAAACACTGAATATTCTTTTAAAAATAAATTAATATATACCTAGTAGAAAATTTTGGGGCCTCAAAAATTATGAGAACCAAAGCAGCTGCTTTAGCAGCTTCACCCTTGAGCCGGCACTGCTGGTTGACGTGTAATCGACAACTTGACTAGTAACAACAAGTAGTATTTCTATTAGACTAGGTGGCGATGACCCGTGCCAGCTCAGGCCCAACATGTATCTAGTTTTATTTTTCATTTACGGTGATAATACTAGATAAAATACTCTATATTGAATTCAAAATAGATGACCATAATCCAGAAGTCTTTTATACTATATGAGCCTAATTTTGCTCTTCTATTTACAGTATCTGCAAAAAAAAATAAAAAAATGCTCTTGGCAACTCCACGGTAGAAATTGCCTATGAAATCTTTTTTCTATTTAGAATAAATCAACAAAAAGGTAATCTTTTCCTTCTAAAACATTTAGAGACTTCTTGCTAGAATAAGCAAATTTTAAATTACTTTTTGATGAGGTAATAAGCAATTTTAAATATATTTCCTCGTATCCTTCTAAGAAGTAAACTCTAAAATATGCTCTTCTAATCTTTTAATGTATTACTGAGTCCAACAGCGAACAATGTGAAAAAAGTTTAGAGATAAACTAAGTATACGTAGAACATAGTCTGTGAAAAAAATTCAGATAGTATTGTACTCATGAGATTTCTTACGTATTCGGTTTAGAGCTCATGACTCTATACTGTCTGGTTTTGGGAGTTGGAATTGTATATCGCCGTTTTGCGTATGTTGATTATTATGTCAGCTATTTATGATAACTCAATCTTATTATATCATGTTTTGATGATTAAATATTGTTAGTGTGAATGCTTACCCAGTCTTAGAACTTAGGTATCATCGCGACCTTAGGTGGGATTTTAGGTCGTGGCATTCATGTTTAAGGCATTATTTTAATAAGATATGAAGCTCTTACGCCTTTGAAATTTTTATTGAAATATTATTGGTAGTGGTTATGTTTTAAGTTTACTTAATTTAAATTAAAAATCTTCTTTAAGACTTTAAGTTTGTAATTTTACTCGTTAAGTTTGATGTTTAATTTATTAATTATAATTTAGAAGTTTCATAACATTCAAATAAAAATTATATCGTATTATATTTGTTAATTTTTTAAAAAAAAAAATATCTTCAAATCCGACTTGACAGCGTATTTTTAAGCCTGACCTGTTCCAGACCAAATTTAGCGCAAAAATTGCACGGGGCGTCCTATTTGGTCGCCCCCATTTATCTTATAATCATTTTTTTAAAAAAGTTTTAACTTGTACCCACTTTTTAAGCAACTTGAGTCCCCTTTCTCCTCCTTCGTTTTCTTCGTCTTCTTCTTTCTTCTGTTGTTGTTGGTGCTGCTATGAAACTTCAGTTCATGGGATGACTGCCATAAGTATGTTTATCAGATTATCTAAAAATAAATTATAAATAATTATGTAAGTTAGTAGACAATAATTTGTGAGTATTTTCACTAATTTTGTTCTTTTCACTTTATTGTTTCCAAAATTTATGATTTAGATATTGTTGGCAATCTGATTATTTTATAGTAGTAATACACTATGAAAGAATAAGGTGATTATTTATCTAGTATGTTAGAAAGCTTTTTCAAAAACTTCAACTTATATAGTGCTGAAGTTTTTACAAATGAACTAAATAACTTCAGCATCTTCTGCTGAAGTTTTTGAAAAAACTTTATGACAAAACTAATGAATCCGGGACAAAAAAATGCAGCTTATATAATGTTGAAGTTTTTACAAATGAACTAAATAACTTCAGCATCTTCTGCTGAACTTTTTGAAAAAGCTTATCCAGGACAAAAAAAACTCCAGCTTATTTAGTACTGAAGTTTTTATAAATGAACTAAATTACTTCAACATCTTCTGCTGAAGTTTTTGAAAAAGTTTTATGACAAAACTAATGAATCTAGGACAAAAAAAACTTCAGCTATTTTAGTGTTGATGTTTTTACAAATGAACTAAATTACTTCAGCATCTTCTGTTGAAGTTTTTGAAAAAGTTTTATGACAAAACTAATGAATCCAGGACAAAAAAACTACAGTTATTTTAGTACTGAAGTTTTTACAAATGAACTAAATAACTTCAGCATCTTATCCAGGACAAAAAAACTTCAGCGTATTGCCTTTGCTACTTCAGGCCCGTCTACTAGAATGCTGAAGTTTTGCGTGATTGTCTTTGTTACTTCAGCCTCTTATGCTGAAGTTACGCGAAAAAGTAGGTACGCTTGCAAAAAATTTTGCAAAACGAACACAAGTTAAAACATGACCCATAAAATGGGTATAGATGCAAATCAACTACTTTAGCCCCTAAAGACCGGGACTGATTGAGCCCGATACCAGACCAGTACCAAGACCGGCCACGCTATTTTTTCCGGGTCTGGTCAGAATTAGTAGTCAGGAAAGAGCTTTTTCTTTTTCAATTTGTTTGGCTATTTCCTTGTTTGTCGGTTGCAAAAAGTTTGGTATATTTTTGTACTTGGAAACATTAGCTTTGAATATCTCATTTTACCTTAATGAGAGTTTGATAGCCATACAATTGCTATAGCATACTTAAGACCACTATCAAGAGTTCTTAGGGCATGTTTAAAACCATAAGTTTTAAAAGTTTTTATTTGTTTTCATCTTAAACTTTAAGTCAAGTCAAACAATACCAAATAATTAGAGAACATAGTGTCTTATAAAGTATAGGCTGATTATAAAACACACTCCAGAAACATGGATAAACTATACCAATGGCAAGATTATCAAGAATGACATGTAGCATAATTACATAAATAAATAAAAATGGGTTACAATGCAGCAACTTTATTGCTGGGAAACCACAGATACAACTAAAATAAAATAAAAGAATCTTATTCTTGCTATATATTTAATAAGCCTAAACCAATGTATGGTAAATGTATATCTGTTTTAAAATTGGAAAACAGAAGTTTTACAAAGTATTTGGTAAAAAGTGAAGAAAAGGCTAAAAGAATGAATATAGTTAGGAATTATTCAGGAAGACTGTTTGCAAGAGCTTAAAACGGAGTCCTCAAGAAATTGGGTAAGCTGTAAAGTATATAATTCTGGGTCATTTCTGAAATGATCAACATGAGGTGTAGAAATGAAGTTGCAAGCTCTAACGTTGCGACCAATTCTTCGTTGCTCCTCTACAAAGGATTCAACAGAAATCGCAGGAATCACTCTGTCTGCACTGCTGTATATGTACAATTGTGGGCAACTTGGTTGCCGGGATGTCAATAGATCTAGAACATCAGAAAGTCTCCTGCAATTTCATCCAAAGATCAATGGAAGTACATAGAGGGATCTATTTTTGGCACTTGTTATACATACTAATTACAATCCATTGGAGAGTGGACATGACATCGACAATGTCTACTTCATAGGTGAGTACAAAGACGAAAAGTAGATACAAGTTGGTACTTCTATTAAATACTGCAGGCTTAAAAGTATTTTATCACAATCACTCGCAGAAAGGCAAATTCTGGAAACAGAATTAACTCAAGAGATGTCCTTACCTATTTACGGCGGGAAGGTTCAAAACCAACTCAAAGAACTTCTCCAGTACTACTAGCAAAGCTGCTTCAGTTACTGCAGGCGTAGCATCCACGGAAGTTTTGGTTTCTATTGTCACATCTGCATCTTTGTTGTTTAAAGTCATGATGCGTTTGGTTGCAACACTATTCTTCTTCAAAAAGGCAGCAGAGAATCCAGAAGCCCATACCTTGACACAAAAAATAAGAACTTGATTGTGTTAATTTCAATTTATCAAATCAAACCTCCATGCACCCAAAATATGATTTAACATTTACTAAATACTACACAAGTACCACTTCCCCTCCCTCGAAACTCCACAGCTGACCCCCAGCCGCGAAGGGGTGAAAAAGACCAAAGCAAGAATGAGATGGCATAGAAAGATGAAATTTGTAAATAACTTCCACATTATCAAGTTTAAGAATATCTTTTGCCAAGCAACCAACATAGTTTTAAGGCCTAAGACAGAAGAAAGCAACAAGATTAAATTAAGAGAACAATCGTTCCTGATTAAAAAACAAAATTAAGCAATCTTCAGAATAGCTAGACCGTGATATGTATACAGCACTTGTAATACTTATCTGATAAAAGGATGATATAATTGGATTTCAAAAGAAAAATATGGTTTTTAAAAATTACTTTAAACTTCATAATTAAACTACACATGTAGAAAGACTCTTTCCAGCACTTGCATGAAAAAGAAATCATATGATGGCAATTTCAGAGACAGCAATACCTGTGGATCGGGAGCAGCTACAGGAGCAGAATCAACAATACAACCTTTGATCCTTGTCATTAAAACAGGATCTTGATTTTGAAACTTCTCCAAAATGACACCATAACTATAAAGCCAAGAATAAAAGAACTCAATCAGTAACTAACAGACAAGTTTTAAGAAAAACACATATACTTTTGTTTCTAAGTCGATGATTATCAAACAGTACTCACGTTAACCATCCTGTGTTACTGAAAGTGTGGAAGACCAAGTTCTTTGCATGCTCTTCTTCCAACCAATCAGCAAGATGGTTCACAAGCAGTTCTATATCCTGCTCTGCCTTTCCACCGACTTGATAGCTAAGAATCTCAGACATTGGGAAAGTAAATGTAATGACATGATATCCTCTTGAGGAATACCACTCTGCATATCTCTTTAGATGCTTCTGTTTTGCACCTAACCATCCCAACAATACTACCACAGTCCTAGACTTTACTGATGAACAATCATAACTCCCTGATATATCAACGACATATGGCTCCGGTAAATGCCATTTATACAACACCTCTGAAGGCGAAGAAGGAACTGTATAAGTATATGTTGATGGATTTGCAGACTTAGCCAATGCTGCTAATTGATAAAAATTGACCAACACGGAAGAAATTCCTATGGAAGAACACAAAAGATTTGAAACAGAACTAGAACTGTAACTGGTGCTGGGACTTGGAACACTTATGTTAGGCACCGGAACGCGTATTCTGTTGACAAAGGACAAACTGGCAAGCTTAGATACGGATATCTGAGACACCCATGATGTTTTCTTTTCTTGCAATGCTTCAGAAGAAGAATTCTCTATTGATTTTGACGGCCAAAATTTTTCATGAAGATCAGTAGATACAGAAGTTATAGCGACTGCAGATGCCGCAACTATCGGTCTTTGGAGGATTCCAGAAAACGAAGCCATGATGATATACAGCCTTCCCAAATTTGCATACCAATATCAGACAACCCTCGTACAAACAACAATAATTTTCCTGCAAGACACTAAACCATGGCCCAAAAATAAGAAATGGTTTTTTCAATCAACAAAATTCAAAAGAAAGTTGAATGGTAGACATGATACCTCTTTTATTTAAGTTGGTCTTATGTTTTTCTTCGAAGAAAATAGGACTGCCAATATATTTTGACAGCCCCACCAACAACTCTATATAACTGTCACCTGCATTAAATTCCTTTAATAATCAAATTTTGTGTTGTTAAGGCGTGTGCTGTCACAAAAATCAGGAGATTAATAAGGCACAGATGAATACCAAAAGGTCAATGACAGAACACCTTTTCAAATTTTATTAACCCGATCCCAACTCACTATTTGCTTCTAATTCTTCTCCTAATTAGGAATGAAGTTATTAGGGACAGGGTAGGAGTAGCAGCCATGGAAGACAAATTGCGGGAATCGAGGTTATTTGCGGGAATCGAGGTTGCGATGGTTTGGGCATGTGAGGAGAGACATAGATGTCCCGGTAAGTACGTGTGACAGGTGGACCATGGCGGGCTTGAGGAAGGACAGGGGTAGGCCAATGAAGTATTGGGGAGAGGTGATTAGGCACGACATGTCAGTGATTCACCTAACCGAGGACATGACTAGTGATAGGAAGGTGTGGAGGTCGACGATTAAGGTGGTGGGTTGACGGGTAGCTGTGAGTTTCTCCTAGGGTTACCAGTACTACTAGTAATATTCTTGTTGTAGTATACTTTCTTCTTGTTTGTTATTATATGTAGTACTTAGCAGCAAGTTCAGTATTTTTGTAAATTGCTACTGGAAATTGCTGCTTCCTGATTGTTACTATTTGATGCTACCTTTTTTTTTTTCGATTATTACTAGAATTGTTGCTCCCTGATTGATACTATTTTCCCCCCTTTGCCTGATTGCCCTTTGTCTCCTTCTTATTTCTTTCTTCCCCTATTTCTTCTTCTCTCGTCTTTTCCTCTCCACACTTTCTTGAGCCGAGGGTCTATCGGAAACAGCTCTCTACCTCCCCAGATAGGGGTAAGGTCGCCGTTCACATTACCCTCCCAAACCTGACATGTGGGATTATAGTGGGTATGTTTTTGTTGTTGTCGTCTTTTCCTAATTAACCAAGGCAACAGGTTACATTAAACCACAATTTTTATCTAAGCATGAAGGTTATAAATTTAAAAACGGCAACATATTCATAGAGGGAGAACTCCATTCATTCAACATACAAATGCACAAAGACATCAAAATATTAATCAAGAACAAATTAAGACATTGACCTTTATGTCAAAGATCTAAGAAGCCTGGAACCGAAAACCCGGAAAAAAATACCTCGATGAACCTCGATTGGAATGCGAACCGGCTGCGGGTGCGAAATTGGAGCTTTCCCCAATTTTCTTTCTAATTTCTCCTCCTCCTTTCGTTCCCCTCTATATTATGTATATATATATATATATATATATATATATATATATATATATATATATATATATATATATATATATATATATATATATATATA
>MU765159.1:198686-209537 GCA_026770625.1 Nicotiana glauca
CCCGGTCCAAAATTATGCTTGGGCAAAAAATAAAGAAGGGATTTAAACCGTGTGGACCCCATTTGACTCTCCTAGACGAAAGATAAAAGAATTGAAATAATGAATTAATTGTGTGTGTGTGTGGTGGCGTGAGAAATGGGGTGCAGGTAGAGTTGGCTAAGGTTGGGGTTCGAAAAGCATAAAAAAAACTCTAAAGGTCCGTCGGGGTGCAATTAGAGAAAATTTAAAAATATGCATGTGTAATCCGAGACCAATAATTATAAGTATGGATAATAAATATATAGATAAAGAAATTTTTTTAAAAAAAATTACGTTAAAAATAAAATATAATAAAACTCAATTATTTAGTGTTGCATATTCAAGATTGCATTCATTGACAAGAAAAAATATGTCTTAGAGTTTGATATGACACTGAAATGCTCACAAAACAAGGGAAAATATTGTAATATTTTGAACCTCGATTCAGTGCATATGCTAACTTTGACATCTCAAACAATAAAAGAAATGTCCATTAGAAATCATAAAAAATGAAAAAGAGGTGCACGTTTCCTTGATATATTTTCCTTTTGCTTTTTTCCATTTTTTTGTTTTTTGTTATCTTCTTTTCTTTTCTTTTCTTTTCTTTTCTTTTCTTTTTTTTTTATTTTTCTTTTCTTCTAAAGTTGAATTTAAAAAAATTGCTTCACAAAATACTACGTTATCGAGGAATAACATAAAATATTAAAAAGAGAAATAAAGATATTATATTAAAGAAATTTAAATACTATTCAATATTATTAAAAGCCTACAACTTAAAAATACGCTAAATTAAGTAAAATTATTTTAAAACTTTTCATTTTATCTTTCGAAAACAAAATGTCAAGACTTTTAATGAATTCTTCAGATATATATTCCTGGACCTGGCTTATTAAGGTCATTAGGTATGTTGTTTCATCGTCAATTCTGAAATGGAACAAAATATAAATCTTATATACACATATATCGTATAAACACTAGAATTCAACTTGTATTGGGAAAAATCAAGTTTTGTATATTGCAGATGTCGTGTTATGACACGTGGAATGGTCAAATAGTCAAAAAGAGCAAAATTAATTAAGAGACACAGGCAATAACAGGTGCGAGTAAAGATATTGGAAAAGGTACGGGCAATTACTCAGGAGATGCAGAACCCGCACCTATTCAGGTTATTTAAAGCACAAAGATCCAAGAGTATGAACCTGATAACCTATAAGGGACCGGATACAGTATATATTACATCTTAAATACCAAGAACGTTACGGAATATTTTCTTTGATTTATGTAACGTATCATTAAATGACATTTATTGCTCATTATTGCCTCATTACGGTTAAGGCGAAACTCATGCTCCTAAAAAGGCTATAAAAGGAGGAAGAGTTATCAATTGTAAGACATAGTGAAATATTGAAATATACTTGATTTACTTGCTTTCATACTATTTCCTTCTCAAAAGTCTATCTACATCTTTTCTTCTGATTATCAGTATCCCGTATTTTCATATATTCTTAAGTTTGATCAAAGTTCTATTTTTTGGTTAAACAAATTGGTTCCGTTACTGGGAATCTGATAATCAATTTCTGTTAACTATGGCAAGCAATGACAATATCCTTGGAAACCAGGAAAATCAAATCCAACAAGACCAGGAAAATTCACAAAACGTCGACCTGGTCCCTTCCCCACATGGTTCACCACGACAATCTCGTGAGGGTACTCCTGATATCCATTCTGGTGAACAAGAGCAATCTGAACAGCTCAAAAGGGCGGAGGAAGCTTTACAACAAATAATTGATGTGCGAGTTAGCAAAGCTCTTCAGACCCTGGTCAGTCGGCTACCGGCTGCATCACACACAACAACACCTAATAACGACACATTGGAAAATCCTCGCTCTGGGCTTGTTCATTCTGAAAATGAAGGAAACCCCAGTGAGACACAGAGAGGAGAACCAGGTAATTCATCTAATTCTCATTTACAAAATTTAGTGCTAACCTTGCAGAGACAGCTTAAGGAACAGAACGACCGTATTGAGCAAATCCCCGGAGTTCCACCTGTAATCAAAGGAGTGGATATGGACAAATATTCACAACAACCGTGGAAACCAAGTGCTGCCCCCCTTCCAATTCCGAAAAAATTCAAAATGCCTGATGTCCCGAAGTATGATGGAACAACAGACCCTCGAGACCACGTGACAGCATTTACAACTGGCGTGAAAGGCAACGATTTGACAAAGCAGGAAATTGAATCAGTTCTGGTCAAAAAATTTGGTGAAACACTCACCAAAGGGGCATTAACCTGGTATTCTCTTTTACCCGAAAATTCTATAAATTCTTTTGCTGAGCTTGCAGATTCCTTCATCAAAGCACATTCGGGAGCCCAAAAGGTGGAAAAGAGAATGGAGGATATATTCAAAATCAAACAAGGAGATTCAGAACTACTTCGAGATTTTGTCGATAGGTTTCAACGTGAAAGAATGACTTTGCCACGTGTACCTGACAATTGGGCAGCTATAGCATTTACAAGTAATTTGAATGAAAGAAGCTCTGAAGCTACGAGGAAGCTCAAAGAAAGCCTTCGAGAATTTCCTGCTACAACGTGGAATGATGTTTATAATAGGTACAACACGAAGTTGCGGATTGAAGAGGATATCGTTTCAAGGGTTCAAAAAGAAGAAAGAGTAAGTTCAAGGCGTGCAGAAAATGAAAGGCGGTCTGGAAAAAATAGGTACGAGCCATATATGGGACCTGCGGGGAAGGACTCACGGTCAAGGTCAGATAATCAAAGGTATGATAACAAATCTAGAAATAACGAGTCAGGGTCTTCATCTAGATTCAGGAACGAGCGCAACAAACAAGGGTCACGAGATGATGACAGAAATTTAAAAGCAAGATTTGGTGGATATAATTTCAATGTCACCAATTCTGAGCTCGTGGCTATTTTAAGAAGCATGGGAGACAAGGTTCGATGGCCAAAAGAGATGAGGTCAAATCCAAACCGGCGTAATCCTGATCATTGGTGTGAATTTCATAATGACCATGGTCATAAGACATCTGAATGCAGATTTTTACAAAGTGAAGTTGATCATTTGTTAAAGCAAGGATATCTTACTGAGTTATTCAGCGAAAAGGGCAAGGAGGCTTACATGAAAAATAGGCAGGTGCCCCCAAAACCACCATCTCCCAAAAGAACCGTCAATGTCATAACCGGGGGAGAAGATGTTCACGGTTTAACATATACAACATCAAATAAAGTTTCAAAAGTCACTATTACCCACGGGAAACGTGTACGACAGCACTTGGAAGGCGAAAGTATTACATTCGATGATGCAGATGCAGAGGGTGTATTATCTCCACATAATGACGCACTGGTAATATCCTTACTTATACATGATACTAATGTAAAAAGAGTTTTGATTGATCCAGGAAGTTCCGTAAATATCCTCCTTTTAAGGGTATTACGGGAAATGCAAGCTGAAGAGAAATTAATTCCAAAAGCACATACTTTGTCGGGGTTCGATAACTCTATTGTTGTAACAAAAGGAGAAGCAATCCTAACTACTTTCGCAGAAGGTGTTATGAAGGATACCAAATTTCAAGTTGTAGATATGGAAATGGCTTATAACGCTATCTTGGGAAGGCCATGGATTCATGACATGGATGCTGTACCATCAACATTACATCAAGTTGTTAAATTTCCGTCACCATGGGGAATATGTCAAATCAGAGGCGATCAACAGGCCTCAAGAAGCATCAATTCCATTGTAAATCCAACCAACAGGGATGAAGACAAATAGCAATTACAGAATTCAGTTGGAGGAGGTGCGGTATCAGCCCCAACTGAACAAAATCAGATAGATATGGACTCGAGACCTGATACTATTCAAGAACCGGAGTAAAATGATAACATCAAAACAACCATTGAGGAGTTAGAAGAAGTAATTCTGTTCATACACTAGCCTGAGAGGAAAGTGTATATTGGAGCCAACCTTATCCCCGAGGTAAAACATAAACTAATTGAATTTTTAAAAGCTAACGCAGATTGTTTTGCTTGGTCCCATTCTGATATGACAGGGATACCACCGGAGGTGATGACTCATAAATTAAATGAAGATCCATCATATCCTCCAGTTAAGCAAAAGAAAAGAAAGCAAGGAACATTCAAAAATAAGGTGATTCACGAAGAAGTTCAAAAATTACTCAAGATCGGTTCGATTCGTGAGGTAAAGTACCCTGACTGGTTAGCTAACACTGTCGTGGTACCAAAAAAGAACGGTAAGTGGCGAGTCTGTGTAGATTACACGGACCTTAATAAAGCTTGTCCAAAAGATTCTTTTCCTCTGCCACATATAGACCAGTTAATTGATGCTACTGCGGGACATGAGCTTTTAAGTTTTTTAGATGCATATTCAGGCTATAACCAAATCAAAATGGATCCAGAAGATGAAGAAAAAACTTCTTTCATAACAGACAGGGGGACTTATTGTTATAAGGTAATGCCTTTTGGTCTTAAGAATGCAGGTGCGACTTATCAGAGGTTAGTGACTCAAATGTTCCAAGAACATTTAGGTAAAACCATGGAGGTTTATATAGATGACAGGTTAGTTAAAACGCAGCATTCAGAAGATCACATATCGCATTTATCTGAAACATTCAAAATTTTGCGAAAATATAATATGAAGTTGAATCTAGAAAAATGTGCATTTGGTGTGGCATCAAGGAAGTTTTTAGGATTTCTTTTCTATAACCGGGGTATTGAGGTAAAACCCGCGTAGATTAAAGATATCGAAGAAATCCCTGATGTACTTTCAAACAAAAAGGAGGTGCAGAGATTAACGGGAAGAATCGCAGCTTTAGGCAGGTTTATTTCTAAATCTTCAGAAAAATGCTTTAAATTTTTCTCAGCTCTTAAAAAGCAGGAACATTTTGAGTGGGATGAGGAGTGTCAACAGGCACTCAGGAATTTGAAAACTTACTTATCAAACCCACCTTTACTAGCAAAACCAAAGGTAGGGGAAAAATTGTTCATCTATCTTGCAGTTTCAGAAGTAGCGGTAAGTGCAGTTTTGGTTCGTGAAGAACAAGGTAAGCAATCTCCTATTTATTATGTTAGTAAATCTCTATTAGATGCAGAAACACGGTATCCACAGCTGGAAAAGCTAGCACTTGCTTTAATTATGGCATCTAGAAAATTAAGACCATACTTTCAATGTTATCCCATTGTTGTGGTAACTGCATATCCATTACGAAGTATATTACATAAACATGAATTGTCAGGTAGATTAGCCAAGTGGGCTATAGAATTAAGTGAGTATGAAATCACATACTTGCCCAGAACGGCAATAAAATCCCAAGTATTAGCTGATTTCGTGGCAGATTTCAGCCAGGGGATACAGTTCAAAGCCGATAAAGAAGTTCAAGTACTCAATGGAGCAAATACAGGTACGTGGACATTATTTACTGATGGGTCATCTAATGTAAATGGATCAGGGTTAGGTATTGTCTTAGTGCCACCCACAGGTGAAACTATTAGACACGCAATTAAATGTATTTCAATGACTAACAATGAAGCAGAGTATGAGGCTATGATTGCAGGATTGGAATTGGCACGAGAACTTGGAATAAATCAAATAATGATCAAAAGTGATTCACAACTCGTGGTTAATCAAATACTGGGGACTTTCATAGCCAGGGAAGCCAGGATGCAACAGTATTTAGAAAAGGTGCGGGAATTGATTAAACAATTCCAAACTTGGAAAATTGTACAAATTCCAAGGGATGAAAATGGTGAAGCAGATGCTTTAGCTAATCTTGCATCCGCAACTGATGTAGCAAGTGATGCGAATGCCTCAATCATACATTTATTCCATTCAGCTCTCGAACCTGATAAAAATGAGGTAATCATTTAACCTGGGATTGGAGAAACAAAATCGTCGCTTTTTTGCAGCATGGTACCGTGCCTGATGATAAGAAGAAGGCTCACGCTCTACGAAAGAAGGCAGCTCGGTACTGTTTAAAATAAGGGAATTTGTATCGAAAGATGTTCGGTGGCCCCTTAGCTAGATGTCTCAGACCTTCCCAACCTGAGTAGGTAATGAGGGAAATACACGAGGGACATTGTGGAAATCACGCAGGTGGAAGATCGTTAGTAAAAACTTTAATTAGGGAAGGATATTACTGGCCTAAAATGGAGGAAGAAGCTGAAAATTTCGTATCTAAATACGACAAATGCCAAAGGCACGGTAACAACATGTACGGACCAGCAGAGTTACTACACTCGGTTATAGCCTCGTGTCTCTTCATGAAATGGGGAATGGATATCGTAGGTCCATTACCACAAGCAAAAGGTCAGGTAAAGTTTCTACTTGTACTTACTGATTATTTTACTAAATGGGTGGAAGCAGGAGCGTTTAAACGGGTAAGAGAGAAAGAAATCAAAGATTTCATTTGGAGAAACATAATATATCGATTCGGTGTACCGAAGGAGATCGTGTGTGATAATGGTCCACAATTCATAGGAGCTCAAATCACGAAATTTCTCCAAAGTTGGCAAATCAAAGGGATAACATCCACGCCGTATCAACCAGTAGGGAATGGGCAAGCGGAGTCCACGAACAAGATCATCATCAGTAATTTGAAGAAGCGGTTACAGGAATCAAAGGGTAATTGGCCTGAGGTATTACCTGGGGTTTTATGGGCTTATCGTACTACTACGAAAACAAGCATGGGAGAAACCTCATTTTCATTAGTTTATGGAGCTGAGGCCTTGATTCCAGTTGAGATAGGGGAACCAAGCACGCGGTTTATGCAAACAACGGAGGAAGTGAATAATGAAGAGATGCGGGTTAACCTTGATTTACTCGAGGGAAAAAGAGAAGCTGCCTTAATAAGAATGGCAGCGCAGAAGCAAGTTATTGAACGATATTATAACAGAAAGGCACGCCTCAGGTTCTTCAAAATTGGGGACTTCATTCTCAAAAAGGTTTTTCAGTCTACAAAAGCACCTAATTCAAGAAAGCTAAGTCCAACATGGGAAGGACCTTATAGAATTAGGGATATTGCAGGAAAAGGAGCATACGAGTTGGAAACAATGGACGGGAAAATTCTACCTTCACACTGGAATGATGTCCATTTGAAGAGATATTACTTCTAGGAAAATACCCACGGTCAGGTATCATCATGTTAAAATTCATTTTTAACTTATTCAAGTTTTACTAACAATTTTAGATGCTAGGCAAAACGCTATCCCGTACTAAATGATGAGTCACGACCTGTAAGGCAAAACAGAATACAATAAAATTCCATGCCTAGGGTTACAATTGTTCTAATAGAAATACAAACGGATTAAGTTGTCTTCATCTAAAATTGCACCCCCGAGTCCCCTATGTTTTTCCTTTTCAGGAAAAGGACCAAGAGATAGACATTAACAAGTGCTCGAGGTTTTGTACTTCAACGCTCAAACACTTGGGGACTATGCAGTATACACAGGTACGAGTGCAAGTGCAAAATGAAAGCTGAGACAAGTGCAAGAGAAAAGTTACAAAACTAGAAGCACACATCATAGTATTCCTTCCCTTAAGAACAACGGAGTCACTTCTCAAACCCTTCGTAATGTTTTAAAGCTAAAGGGATCTTACATAAATCCCTCAATAGTTAGGGTAATGACTATGTATTAAAATGGTTTATAAGTAAAAACCTCGTTCCTATTGTTCTCTTTATACAAAAATCTGTTACAAGGAAAACAGTTACGAGAAAGTTGTAGATGTAATTCAAATATTTATGAATAAAAACTTGTCAAAGTAATTTCATACAAAACATGTGTATTCCTATTTCTTTGATCGTATTGAAATATCATTATGAAGTTGAGACGTCTTCTTCATTAAGTATCAATATATAAAAGGGCCCTCTTTTATAAAACTCATGTTGATAAGTCATGAGATTAATCACCAAGCATTTTCAAAGGATAAAAATGTAAAACTATTCTCTAAGTCCTTGACAAGTAAAAAGGCAAGAGTAGAGTAAGTAGAAGCAGTAAAAACTTCTTAATAAACTAAGTACAAACACCCCATTATGAACTGGGGACTTGTTCTAAAAAAGAAATCCTTGAATAAACTAAAGGGATAACTAAGTCACGAGAAGGCAGGCACATCAGAAGCAATTATGTCAGCTTCAACTGGAACTTGAGCCGTAGACAAGGTCTCAACCTCAGGCAAGGTCTCAACTTCAGGCAAGATTTCAATTTGACTCGAGTTAACAGGATCGATGATAGAAGCAAGAGTTGTAGAAGTTTCATCTTCTGAAATCTGAGCCATGTTAGCCTTACCCTCAGGAACTAGAAGTACGGACACAATATTCTCATCTTCAATCCCAGCTACTTCAGATTCAACGTTTCCAGCTGCGGGAACTTCGACTACAGGGGAAGGAGAGTCTAACGGCTGTTGAGTTTTTTCAATAGTCTCTAAGACCTTAGCCAACTCAGATTTTAAATCAAAGTTTTCTTGACTAGCTTTAAGTAAAGCATCATGTCGAGAGTTCAGAAAGGTCCAAGTAACCTCAATATCTAATTTCTCCTCAAGAAGTTCATAGTCCTTCTCCCAAGCTGAGATCTTATTTTTCAACTCTTCGTTCTCTGTCAAAGAGGAATTTAAAGACGTTTGGAGAGAGGCGTGAGAATTTTCTAAGGTACGAACCTTATCTGAAGAAATTCTCAAGTCTTCTTGAACTCGAGTCAGATTCTGCACCAACTCCCCCGCATACACTTCTTTTTTACCAAGAAGTGCCCTGAGCTCTCTAATTTCTTCACTTGCTTTTGATAACTGGTCCGAGAAAGATAACTCAAGGCGCTCCTTGTCTTTCTCTATATGGACTGAAGAAGCTTTAGCCACGGCTAACTCTGAAGTGAGTACTCATTTCTGTTGCTCCAGTTGGCTCTTGCTTTCTTGTAAATCATCTAAAGCTACTTGAGCACTTTCAAATTGCCCCTTCCAATTGGCTGCTTCCCATTGAGCCTTGTGAGCCACTCTTTCAGCTTCGATGATCTTTTTCTCTGAGTCACGGGCTACCTTCTCTAGAAGAGAGATTCGGCCCATTAGCTCCGTACCAATAAGGTTAGCCTGCGGTCAACAGAAAAAGTAAGTGAAAGTATAAGGGTAAAAAAAAACTTTTCAACAAAAGTAAGAAAAATACCTTCAGAGTGGAATGAACAATATCGTTCATTAATGTCAAGTAGTTGTGGCTGTTTATTTTTTCTTTCTCTATTGGGCCAATCAAAGGCTCGAGTCATATGTCAGCTTGACTAGATTTCCTCAAAAGACTACTATTTGCAGGAACTTCTAAGGTCATACTCCTCATAGTCATACTTCTACTTGAAGAACCCGCTTCTATATGTTGAAAAGTAGAAGAAGGAACTGTGGAAGGAGAAGCGGTAAAAGAAGTGAAAATAGCAGGAGGAGGAATAGAAGTTGGTGGGGGAAGCAGAGAAGAAGCAACGGGTAAAACGAAGGAGACACGTGTTGAAAAAGAAGAAAGGGGAGATTCATCTAAAACCGGGCCTAATTCACCACCTTCGAAGCCCCTAGCAAAAAGGTCCCTAATAGATTCGTGGGTGTCCTGGAGGGCTATCTCATCATCAGAAATGAGATGAACGGTTTCATTATATGAGGCAGGGGGAGAGACTTCAGCATCGTCATCAGAAACAATGCGTCTCCTAGCTGTTTGCCTCAGAGAACTACCTTCTCTATTTTCTTCTTCTTCTAGGAATTTCCTCTTTACTAAGGTACCTTGAGATTTACCTAAGTCAAGGTAAGCTCCCGAAGAGGCACGAGTGGGCACCACCGCTTGTGCAGCAATTCCTCTTATTGAAAATCCTTGTAAAAGAATGAAGTTTGAATCAGTAAAGGGAAAGTTCCCACGTACAAAAAAAAAGTGAAACAAAAACTTTTACCGTGGGTTTTTACTTTCCAACCGTGAAGATTGCAAATAGATTTCCAAGACCTAGCCTCCATAGGCACGGTCTTCAAAAGCTTATCTACCCAACCATGAAAATTAGGGATGGGGTCCACAATTCCCATCTTTGCTGTAAAAAAGGGAAAAAGAGGTAAGAGAAAGTAAACAGTATTCAAGAAAAGAAATAAAAAAACAAAGAAGAAAGGAAGAGAAGACTTACGTGCAAGATTTCATTTTTCAGGAAAAGGAATATTCTTTTCACCCACCAAGCCCATCGTGGGTACAACAACAAATAGTGCGTACCAACCACGGTCCTTAATATCTTCGGGGCTAACTAAAACCCTTTTACTTCTCGCAGCTAAGGTAAAGACACCATTACGAAATAACTTGGGAGAGTAAAGATGAATGAGTTGAGGGAAGGTGAAACCAACACCTGCCTTGTTCGACAAATGCCTCAAACAGGCAACAATTCTCCAAATAATCAGGCCAATTTGTGCTAAGCAGACTTTGAAAAAACGGCAAAAATCGAGGATTACGGGATCAATAGCTAGTTTGAACCCCAAAGTAAAAGGGTAGGTATAAACAAAGGAATGACCAGCTTTGAAAGAAGAAATTCTCTGATTTGGATTAGGAATTTCAATAGGAAGATTGCTGCTCCAATGGCAATCTCCGCGAACCACATAAATTAAAACTTCTGTAATTAAAATAGGATAGGTATCGGCGTAATCTAAGCCGACAACTTGTTTGTTGAGGGATTCTCTGTCATGGTCAAAAGATAAGTCACGAGGAATTATTTCCTCCACTGAAGGCTCTTGCAAAGGTTCAGAAGGTTCTTTGCCCTTGGAAGATGGTTTTTGCGTTCTGGAAGGGACACCAGAACTAGAAGAAGGAGTAGCA
>MU765165.1:10340-26020 GCA_026770625.1 Nicotiana glauca
TATACTGGTAAATAAACCTAAGGGGATAAGGGTGAAATGGGTAATGCTACTTGGTTCACGGGTAAATAGATAAAGAATAAGGGGCATTCTGGGCATAATAAAAAGGTAGATAAGTAGAAATTGAAAGCAAGTGAGGGTAACTTAGACAATTAGGGGTATTAGAATAGTATAGATGCCACTAGAACCTTCTAGCAGGGGTTCTAGTGCATTTCTGATTAAACTAAATGTATTAATCTAAAAATAAATAATAAGATAAGAGGTGGAAATCAGAATATTAATTTCAAAATTTCCTCCCATTTTTGTTCTATAAATAGGCCTCATTAGGCCACAAGTTGAGAGGTTCGGGAGTTTTTGAAAAGGTTTTAGAAGTTTGAAAGGTCTGATATTCTGAAAAGCTTTTCTAATCTCTGCCAAATTTAAATCTCATAATTCATCCTTAGAAAATTCCCTAATACTACTACTGTTCTATTGGTTTTGGTTCGAGTTTGAGTTGAAAATCTCCTGTTTTGGTGTTTCGTCTGTTGCTCTGTGGTTATTTGATCTAAATTGGGTTACTGAAGCTGTGTTGCTCTGTGGTTATTCCTTGAGAAGCTGTTTGGTTATTTTGAGTTGTTGATATCAAATCTGGTTATTGTGTATTGCTGTGGATCTGTTTGGTTCATTGTTGCTGGAGTCCTATTATTGCTGATCTTCCTCTTCTCGTTTGCCTTAGACTTATCAGATTCATTTCATATTTCCAGGTACACCTCTGAAATTTGAAGATGTAGTCGCAAATTTGAAGCTATAGAAATGTTTGACTGCTTTATGAGTTTTCCTTTTCGATACTGTTTATCTTGTAGCTGTAGAATTAGATAGATTCATATGTATTTGTTAGGTGAAATCATATGTATAATTGGACTATGGACTGTTGGACTGCAGATTCGTATCAATAAAATTTTTAGTAGTGTAGTTTAAATATCATGTAGAATATCATATGTAAAGTAGAATAACAGAAAAACAATCACATTAGATGATAGATTAAAAAATTTGTTAAAGTCTGTTTGATTGACATTTTCAGATCTTCAGTTGTTACTAAACCAGGAAACGTAATAAAAATATTTGAAATGCATTTGTTAGCTTAAATTTTGTATCAACAGCTATTAATTTGAAAAAGTATGAATTAGTTAAAATTTGAGTTCCGTTAATGGCCTTGAATCGTTTAGACTAGTTTAGTTATAAAACTCACGTTTAAACTTAGTAGCACGATGTAAAACAGGAGTCTAAGTATGAACGAAATTCAGGCTTCAACTCGAATACGTTTTCTGTAGATTAGTTTAATACTTCCAGTTGAACAAAGCAATGATGCAACTCTGCATCTGAATCAGTAGTGTCACAATTGATAAATAACAGTATAAATTAGTGAATAATGATAGTTAATATACAAATCGTTTAATAACATAGGTAATTAATTTGAATAAGTTAGAAACAATAATACTCGAATAGAAATTCAGTACTATTGCCTTTGGGTAATTTCTGATAATATGTTACTATAATAACTTTGTATATCCATAGTAGCTCAATAATCAGGTTTGTGTTTGTTTTCTGGGTTACGCTGGTAACATCGGCCCGATCAGGCGAAAAGGCCCAGATTCAGTAGCCCTTTCCCTTTGCGCCCATGTGAGTAAACCAATATACATGAACTGGGCTAAGATGAGCCCTCTGCACAGCTGTACGTTACCCTTCATTGGCCTGATTTCAAGGTCTAAATCACATGAAGACCTGAACATGAATGAAATATTAGTACCAACTATAACTAGGCATCATTATTCGTTATTTTGATAAGGCAAAAACAATAGTAGAAAATGTAGTACACTATAGGCTTGACTTTTAAAACAAATGAGATGAGCCTCGTTAGAAAACAAATGCACGGGGCCCTCGATTAATTGCTACCAAACATTTAGACTCGGAAGGACCGTTTAGCTAATTTCACGGTCTTTCCTAAAGTTAATAAGACGTAGATATTTTAGGCGCGATTTTTAATATACATTCTCAAGTACGGGTGCACATTTATGTGACCCAAATCTTACTCTCAACGAAGTCGAAATGTATTTAAAGCCACAGGCGTACTTGTACGGTGTGGTTCAAAAATGCTTTTTCATGACGTTGCAATTCCTTAAAAAATGATACAGCGGAATATTAATAATGCACATAAATTGGAATATATAAAAAATCAGATAAAAGCAAATACAACAGTTGAGCGACCGTGCTAGAACCACAGAATTCGGAAATGCCTAACACCTTCTCTCGAATTAACAGAATTCCTTATCCGGATTTTTACTTCGCAGACTGTAACAGAGTCAAACTTTCCTCGGTTTGGGATTAAAATGGTGACTTGAGACACCATTATATTCTCAAGTGGTGACTCTGAAAAACTTAAATGACTAATCCCGTTCCGACTGTCCTTAAATTGGAAAAACTCCTTATTATACTCATTCGTCAGGTGTAACCTGTAAAAAGGAGGTGTGACACATTTTATAGTTGACACTAACCCTTATGCAGGCGCCCGACCGAAGCAGTCAAAACACTTACTCAGCCGAACGACCTGAAGGTTCTTAGGCATCCGTTGCACTATTTTCCTTCGATCGAGTTTTTATAATGCTTTTAGCGAGGAAACATCCACATGCTACCTAAGGAAGACTCTATATGTATTCAAGGTAATTTTGGAAATCAACCCCGAACACCGAAAGGCATCCCCCGGGGACCCAATAGGAAAATGATGTACTGGGCCAAACAGTCGAATGGACCGTGTCCATATAGCCAGGCCCTCGACGATGAAAGCATGTATACTTGTACCAACTAATCGGAGAGCACCTTTTATCAAAGCATCTCATATTCCAAAGGAAACACAACGTTTTTGCAAAAATGATTCCTCCATAAAAAACATCACGAACACTCAGGGACTGGCATCGACAATTCAACACCTGAATGACCTCTCGGTCGGGACTCCAAACTCATAAGCCCTCAATGAGGCAACATAAAAATTATTAAATGTCTCCAAGGCCGAAAGTGTCCTGAACACTCAGGGACTGGCGTCAAAAATTCAAAAATCTCATGACCTCAGGGTCGGAATCGCCAAAATCATAAGCCCTAAATCGAGAAATATCAACTCTACGAGTAGCAGATCCTGAGCCAGAATACCCTTGATGACTCGGGGGCTGTCTCCAATCTCCATTAATTAAAAAACCCAAGGCCATAAGACACCGATCGGGCAAACTCGGTCTCGTAAGACCTACTTTGAGCACGTAATTTGTTTCCTATATGAATTACTCTCACAAATTCAAAACAAAATAATTTTTCCATCATTTGCAATTTTGTGGATTTTTGTGGTATTTTCTATCAAGTATTTGCATTTGTCTGTGCATGTTTATTTTATTTAACAAATGAAAAATACAAAATATGTTGCATTTGCATTTAGGATTTGACTTTGCATTTTTAAGAATTGATTAGTAATTATTTGTTTGTTTTATAAAAAGAACAAATCACAAAAAAATTTAATTTGCACTTTTTAATGCTAATCTTGATTTTTGGTAGTTTTCCTTTAATTTGGTTTTTATTAATTGTGATAATTATTATTTAGGAGTAATTAGTGTTTTTGATAGGTTAGTTAGGTTTTAGGATCTAATTTAGATTTTAATTTATTTTTGAAAAAAGGAAGAAGAAAAAGAATTTTGGAAATTGAATTGAAAAGAAAGGGAAATAAAAGAAGAAGAGAGCCAATTTGGAACGAATTTAAGTGGATAACCTAGGCCCTAGTCCTCCCCCCCCCCCCCTTACCCGTCCAAATTGGCCCAGACCCACCCAATACCCGATCTATCTCCCCATTAAAACAAAATGACCTCGTTTGGTTGTCCTCTAATCTAGGCCGTTGAGGTTTTCTAATCTAACGGTTAAGAAGTGGTGTAGGTTTAATACATATATGTCTGAACTCTCACCCACCCACTCATCTCTCGTCTCTCTCAGAACCCCACCCCCCTCCGTTCAGAGACCCCTCAGAACCCTATAGCCGCCACCATTTCCCCGCCACCATAGGGTAGTGGCGCCTACTCCAATCCCTCCTAAAATTACACCCTATAACCACCTCATGCCCCTCATCTCAAATCCCAATTCAGTTTCTTTCAAATACCCCCAAAAACCTTTCGAATCTTAAATATAGGGTTCGAGTTCTAGGGGTCAAAGTCAGGTTCATCTATGCAAGGTCATCCCTCAAGTTCCCCTGAGTGTTCCTAGCTTGGTTTGTCTCAAAATGATGTTAGTCATGTGTTCTTGACAAAGAACAGACGATTTATACCATTTCTAGACTAAATCAGAATTGCCCGGTGTTTTCAAGTTTAAATCGGTAAGTCTGTTCTTTGTTTTTTCGCTTTTTGTTTGTCTTTCTGCCCCACCTTCTCTTTTTCTTCTTGCTCTAGCATGCTTTTAATGAAATCAATGTCCAGTTTAGTTTCCCCTTTAGGGACAGTTTGTTTCATATGTGTTTGCGTATTTGTTCCAATTTCTCCAGTTCTTCTTTTCAATCTTAGCCAATGTCCTTTGTTTTCTTCTTGATTTTATATTAATTTTTCTGATAAATAGTTTAGGATTAGATTGTTAATAAACTAGTAAATTAGTGTTACTTTCAATTTGGTATTTTAGCTGAAGGAAAAAATCATCATTTCTTAGTTCAGTTTTGAGTTTGAAATCACACAAATATTTCCTTTGTTTGCTTTATCTTTAATTTGATTGGGTTCTGAAAGTTCAGAGGCCCAAAGAAGAAAGGTTAGCCCAATTAGCAAGCCAGGGTTTGGGTCCTAGGTCAACTTGACCCGGGTTGGTTTAAGGGGTAATAACAAGGCTGTTAAGGGGAATTTAGGATATTAGGTGAAGGAATCCTTTGTAACAAATTGGGGAAGCTTCTAGGAAGCTGGGTTGGGAAATTAATAGGAAAATTTGATAATTGATTAGGGATTCCTAAGCTAAAATGAGAATTAGAGAGGGACTAGAGTGCAAAAACTAATTCCTAGTTACTGCCTTATTCTGTTGCGTATAAAAGCACATTTTCTTGCCATTCAAGGCAGACTTTAGGAGATAAAATTGGAGAAATCAGAAAACGCCTAAAAGAGAAATGCAAAAGCACTGATAAAATCTGACAATTAAGAGAAAAATACAAAAAAGGGATACCATAAATTATCCAAAGTGGCGACTCTGAATCTCTTAATAAACAATCCCGTTTCGATTGTCCTTTAATTGGAAAAACTCTCTTAATACACGCTTCCGGGGGTGTAGGTAAAAAGGAGGTGTGACAGCTCTAGCGACTCTACTAGGGACAACAACCTAGAACTTCTGGTTCAGGGTTCAGAATTCGAGCTTAGAATAATTGTTACATTATCTGGTTTTATTCTCATGTGTGGGCCTAATGTGCTAAGTGTTGCTTTTTATCGCTTTGATGTTGGTGAACTGTATATTTATTGTTACGAATCCCTCCTCTCTCTGAGTCTTCTAAATCATTTTCGAAGGGTGCACTTCGTGTAGCTTCTCTTCTGTTAGAGTCATATCCAAAATTTAGAATGAGTTTCAGACAAGTTGCAAAGCCGGTGAAGCTTCTGTATTCCCGATATGCTACCCCTCCCCCCCTCTTTCCCGGCTCGAGTTGTACGCTCGAGTAAGCCAGGTCTAGAACAATAAACCCAGGTTTTAAACCTAGAATAACTCAGCCTCATGTCGGATCCCTAGTAGGAACGTTGTTTGCATCATGTGCACTTGACTTAGGGAAGTCAATATAGGGGTTGGGTCCGTCTAGGACAGGTGTGCCCAAAATAACAGACCATCTTGATGCATCCTATGTGCCACATGTTGCATTTGTTCAAGGGTAAAATAGTCATTTGGCGGAAAATGATAATTGATGGCAAATGAAAAATAAAAAAAGAAAAAAGAAAAAGAGAGAGTGAAGTGAGAAGACAAAGCGAGTTGGGCCCAATTATGTTGTTAAAAAAAAGAGCTTGAAAATTCAAAAAACTTTGCACTTTTTCATCATTTTATGAAAATCAAAAATCAAAAAAAAAAAGAGAAAAAGAAAATCCAAAAATATTTTGCATGTTTCATCGTTTTTCAAGAAAAAACAAAAAATATGTTTTCTCTAAATTAGTTGTTTTTTTTAATTCTCAACCGTATCCAATATGTCCGAACTACGCATACCCAATTCTCGTCTTTCGGGGCGTGATACTTAGGCTACCCACATAGGGTCCGGTCTTCCTAATAAATCTTAGGTTCTTGGCTTTGCGGGTTCTTAGCTAAATTTTGTACTACTAGCCACCTTTTGGCCAATAAGTTATTTTGCAAAATAGTCTTAATCATGGCTTGCGGGTGTCTAATAGGGAGTGTTATTATCTCACAAAGTGTTGGTTAACGTTTTTTCATACAGGTGTGGTTCTATTTACTAGAGTTTAAGCAGGACAGACACCTCGGGACATCTAGTCAGGATCGCTCAATCAGGATTGGATTAAAAGAAGATTTTCTTTTTCTTTTTATGTCGTCTTTTACCTTTTAGTTTTGTATAGTAATGTAGAGTTTTATTATTATTATTGTAATTTTTATTTTGCATTTGAAAAGGTGTGTAATAAATCAAAAAACAAAATTTGCGTTTTATATTTCTGCTAGGAATTTTCTTTAGAATACTAATAGCAGAAATGAATAAAACATTTGAGGTGGTTTTTCCTTTAGGCAATTAATATCTAGAACTTAAAATAAATTATTTTTATATTTTTTTTAATATATTAAGACTAAAAATCCAAAAAAAAGAAGAAAATTTTCTTTTAGTTCCTCTTTAATACGTTTTCTTTAAGGTATTAATTCCAAAAATCCAAAAAGATTTTCTTTTGAGGTTCTTCTTTAAAAAATTAACAAAAAATGAAAAAAAAAATTCTTTTATTTTTCCAAAAACTTTTGGACATTGTGCATAGTAGAAAAAAAATATACTTTATATTTATCTTTAAAGTTTCTTTCTTAGGTAATCAAAAACCGAAATTCAAAAAATATTTTTTATTTTGTTCATTTCTCGTTTCGAAGTCTTTCTTCAGGGATATCAAATAAAAATTTAAAATATTTTTCTTTAGTTTATTGTTTGGACTCCATTTCAGAAAAACAAAGAATCCAAAAAAATATTTTTCTCTTGTAGGATTTTTCCTTAATAATTTCCCTTGGAGTGTTTGTTTCAAAAAAATATATATATATGCTCGTTAAGCTAGAGTTTAGGATAGGTTATAGAGCATTGAGTCTAAAAAATTCAAAAAAAATGATTTGCTTCTTTTATTTCTCTTTTCTCATCAGAGTAGTCATTAAGGTAAAAAAAAATAGAGAGAACGCCAGTTTGTTTTCTTTATTTCCGATCTTCCAGAACTACGCAAAGATCTGATTCATGCGGGGACATGATACATAGGCAACCTACATAGGGTTCGATCGAATTATTTTTTTATTAAAAGGAAAAGGAAAAAAGGCCAAAAAAAGAAAGTGAAAAAAGAGAGATGAAATCATGGAATGTGTGAAATGAGAGGGAAGAAAAAAAGAGATAATTAGAAAGAAAAAAGGGGAAGGAAAATGAGCGGGCTAAGAAGTGCGAGAAAAAAAGAAGAAGATTCAAATAGATAAATTGGGACGATGCCAAGTGACCATATGATCTTCGAAGTCATTCTAGAACCATTGATTGTTGTTAGGTGCATTGCACGCAATGTGATTTTTTTGTTGTTAAATTCCCTAACGCTAACGGGATGACCCCATTTTGTTCCTTTGATATTTTCACAGCAGAAAGGTTGTTGGTTTGTGGTTCTCGAAGTAATAACTCCTATCCACAACATAAAAGGCAATGGCAGATGACAACATAACTGAGTTGGTTGATACGGGTTCCTAAAAGCAGTTGGTTGAACAGGACACTAGTTTGGCTGATGAGGTAAGGACGTTAAGACAACACATGACGGACATGTATCAGGCATGGATGGCTGCGATGGCACTACCCCCGCCACCACCTAGCTTCTTAGATGCTACCCTTACCCAAACTCCAGTCATAGTGCCAGATGATTCCCCACACTATCCAGATCCACCCGTTTATCACAGCTTTCCCAACCACCCTAGTAGCTTCATCACTCATCCTCTAATTACCTCTCCCCAAAATTGCCCTCCTGTCATATCCACTATTCCCAACAATGAATATTCACTCAAAGCTCATGATGCTCAATACTACCCCCTTAGAGGTTGCCCACACGGCTCCTGACTCATACAAGCAGAGCCCTCGGGGTGAGCCTCATGCTGAAAATGAAAAGATCACAGGAAAAGAAGGGCGAGATGAGAGATCGAGGAAGCTAAAAAGCATAGAACAGTCCTTAAAGAACATATAAGGGATGGGAGACCAAGTTAACATGTCTTACAAAGAATTGTGTATGTTCCCTGACGTTCGCCTGCCTGCAGGGTTTTGCCAAAGTTTAACTTGTATGATGGGTGTGGAGATCTGGTAGCCCACCTGAGGGTTTATTGTAGTAAAATGAGAAGTGTTGGCAAAAAAGATGAATTGTTGATGGCGTATTTTAGTAAGAGATTGACTGGGGCAGCTTTGGAATGGCACAATCATCAAGATGTCGGTAAGTGGCCCACATTGGGTGACATGGATCAAGATTTTGTTTGTTACTTTCAATACAAATCAGGCATTACCCCAGACCGCTCCTCCCTATCTAAAATGGAAAATAAACTGGAAGAAAGCTTTAGGGAGTTTGGACTCAGATGGAGGGAGCAAGCTGCTCGAGTCAGTACCCCGATTGGTGAAGAAGAAATGGTTGAGGTTTTCTACAAGCCCAGGGGCCCACCTACTTCAGTCATTTGATCCCGACCTTGGGAAAGCCTTTCAATGATGTGTTAAAAATGGGGGATATGGTAGAAGAGGAAATCAAGTCAGGAAAAATAATGAGTTGTTCGGCATTGGAACATACTACGAAAGACATTAAGAACATCCCAGTAAGTTTGGGTGGAAGAAAGAGAAATATAAAAGATGATCCGTTGGGCATTCCTGCTCAGCACTTTCAACCTCGACATCAGCCCCATGGATATCCTTGCGCACCAGATGACCCTCCACAATGTTACTTCTCTCCACAGAACTCCCAAAGCCGTACATCACTTTCCTAGTACCCAGCTCCACAAAATGCCTATCCACCCCCACGAGCCTACCGAAACCCCCTGGATCAGGTTTTCGGCCCAATCAAGCATTTAAGAATGAAAGGTTACAGAAGAAGAAAACCTTCACTCCATTGGGAGAGTCATATGCTAGTCTGTTCCAAAGGCTAAGGAAATTGGACATATTGAAGCCGATTCAGATAAAAATGCCAAACCCTCTTCCAAAGAAGTTTGATTTTTCTCAAAGGTGCGCATATTTCTCAGATGCCTCGGGGAATGACATACAGTAGCATTGGAATCTGAAGAAAGCAATTTAGAAGTTTATTGATACATGTGGCATTGTCGTGCAAAATCTAGATGCAGCAGACACTAGCCAAAGTCCATCGCCTGTGCATATGATGGGTAGGATTTATTTTGAAAAGGAATATGAGAATTCTTCTAAGATCCTCATAGGTCCACGTGCTACGAAGCTTTCAGCGCTATCAACGCTATCAGAGGTTGTCTCTAAGTACAAACAGCAAAAGGGAACCGAAAAGCAATTTGTTAAGAACAATGTAATGGAGACTTGTGAAGGTCCTAGTATTGTTGATGCAGAAGTCAGTGGCTAAGATGTTGAGTTTGGTGATTGGAAAGACGTTCTTTATTGGTTAGCTAGGGAGGAGTTTTATTGTTTTATTTTGTTGTCATTTCTGTTGGCCGGCATATTTCAGGGTTGTAATTCGAATATTGTCTTGTGGCTCCAACCCTTCTATCCTTTTATTTTGCCTAGTACCTTTAGTCGTAGCAACTCATTTAGTGTTACCTAGTTTTGTTCCAGGTTTGTGACCCCAATTTAGTTTGCTTGTTTTGTTCAAACCCTTTCAGTCTGTCTAATGCAATTTTTTACTTTCTGTTATTTCTAGTCATTTTTTTAGTTCTCTGTTCTTTTACAATTCTTTTCCTATTGACTCTAGTGACATGACATGCATGCATAATTCTCAGCCTTGTCTCAAAATTTAATTAATCATGAAGCATTGAAACAATTTTGAAGATGATAGGGGCACTTAAGGGAAATAAGAATAGATTTAGATCATTTGAATCCCGAACCATGTGAAACTGGGGCAGATAGAACATAAAGAAACACTATTGAAATGCATCATGTTGCATCGGGTTGAAGCTAACGGCACGTTTTCCCCAAATTGGCAGGGGCCGTTCATGGAGTGTTGTCCAACGGTGCTTTAAAATTGACAAATGTAGAAGGCGGATGTGTGGATATGGTTATCAAGTCTGGTACAATCAAAAGATGTTACGAATGTTTTCCTTGGTTTGTTTAATTGTGTTGTTTGTACTTGGCATGTTTTGAAGATTGGAACGACGAAGGCATTTTGTTTTGCTATCTAAATACCTTATCCTTCGTTACCCCTTTGATCCTTATTTATTTTCTTTCATACCCCTCTTTCGGAATCAGTAGCAAAGATCAGAAACACAAGCGTGAAAGATAAGTAAATGAAAAAGGGAAAAGAAAAAAAATGAAAAGAGAGAGAATAAAAAAGGGAAAAAAAATAAGAAAAAGAGGAAAAAGAAAAGAAAACACAACAAAGATAAAAGGAAGAAAGAAAAGAAAAGAAGAGAAAGAGGAAGAAAAAGAAAAGAAAAAACACAACAACAAAGTAATTCCTATGACATGATCTACGTTCGACCTAATTCCTTTTAAGGATACATAGGCAGCCTCATGGTTCGGTCCCATCAAAATCCAAAGGTCCCCAAGCAAAGAAACTGGGGCAGAAGTTGTGGTTGTTGTAAGAAATATGATTCCGAAAGTTGTAATCTTGAATCCATTTGAATTGTTTTGAGCTCTTTAATACCCTTTCTTTCTAACCCCATCCAAAAGCCCACATTACGATCCAAAGAAAGACCTTCTGATCAATCTTCGAGAAATGCCAAGTCGATCAAGTAGACGTGATTCATATAAGGGGCAACACTCCGTTCTAAACAGGGAAAATGAAAAAATGAGAGAGTCTTATTAGTGAAAACCCTAACGGGCACCGTAAGGATATGGAAGTTGAGATAAATAAATAAAAAAGAGTCTTGTTGGTGAAAACCTTCACGGCCACCCTAAGGTGAATGTGAGTTGAGAGATGAACAAATGAGAGAGGTTTGTTGGGAAAAAACCTTCGGGAACTACAAGTCGAATAAGGATTGTGAATCAGATGGGATAAACGACGCATTGAAGCCCAGTTTTACAGCGAAAAGGTGCAACAAGAACTGAACATCAGATTTGCTTAACAAAATAGGCCACAGGCGCATGTCATGATCAATAGAGTTGGTATCCACATCTGAGAGGTTTCTACTTTATAGTTTTCTTGTTAGGAATCATCTCTTTCCTTTGTCCTTTACTCTGTTTCTTTTGTCTTGTTTACTTCCTCTTTCTGAGTCTATTCGGTCAGAACAAGTGAGAAATGACTTCAAAATCTACCACCAGCTTTCCAATTGCACAAAGTGGGATATGGCTAGAACATCAAAGTGTCATAAGTCAGGAAAGAACAACAAGCGCACTGAGCTGGTAACAATCAACATGTTTTGGGATCCTTGTGAAATATAAAGGTTTGGAACATATCAATTCATGGACAATGCAACAGATGGAGGGTGTTAGGTGAACGGATCAAAGGTATTTTCTGTGTTAAGATTGACAAAAGGTGTTTAACCAGTGACAAGCGAGGTCTTCCAAGCAGAAATCAAAATTATCATGGCAAGTGAAGGAGCAACATAGCTCAAGGCCAAGTTCAGTGGTTTTAGTCAAGAAAGAACTGCATACACACGAAGTGGGTGGAAATTGAAGTGCTTTGGGATTCATGTGAGAAACAAAGTTTTGGTAGATGGTAGTTCATGAGCAATGCAATAAATAGAGGATATTGGGTGTGAATGGAAAAGAGGTATTTTCCGTGATAAGGGCGACAGAGAAAGTGGTTAGTCCAATAAACAAGCAAACTCTTCGAGTGGAAATCAAAGTGATCATGGGAAGTGAAGGAGCAATCATCCTCAAAGTAATGGCCACAAACCAACAATCATATTTTTAAAGTAACAAGATTTTCTTTCATTAAAACAGGGGCAGAAAATTTCATTTGTTTAGGAGAAACCCTCCATAAGGAAAAGCAAGCACCAAACACGTTTGACCGTAAATTTTTAGGACCCTCCTGGAAAATATGACCTAGTTTAAAAATTAAAACAATCATAACTAGCAAAATCTAGCATAAATATACCCCAAGGAATATAAGTTGGTTTCAAAGTTTGCATGTTTAGGATAGAATTCAATTAGGAGTTTTCAGGACCCTTCCTAATAATGGGACCTAGCTTTAAGATTTCCATTAGATAACAAGATTTAATATAAGATCTGTTGTAGGGAAGTATAATTCAACCTTAAGAATTCTGACATAGGGAATATAATTCAACCGTAAAAAATTATCACTCTTAAGATAAAACTTGACTTTTGATTTTCAGGGCCCTCCTGGATAATGGGGTGTAGACTCTCTTAGATAACAAGATTTAGCAGAAGTCACACCTCTAGAAGATATAATTCAGATTGAAAACTGTCATTTAACTATGAGTTATCAAGACCCCCTGGATAATGGGACCTTGCTTTCAAATTCTTAGTAATATTTGGTAACATGATTCAGTTTAACACTCATATATGTTGCCAACTACCAAACTGGGGCAGAAAATTTTCTTTATTTGGTCTATTTTTGTTTAAATCAGGTACCCACTTAGAGAACAGGGAAACACAATTCAAGTTCATCAATCAGGCACCCACCTGGAGAGCACGGGAATACAATTCAAGTTCAGCAGTCAGGTGCCCACCTAGAGAGCACGGGAAGACAATTCATGTACAGCAGTCAGGTGCCCACCTGGATAGCACATGAATACATTTCAAGTTTAGCAGTCAGGCGACCACCTGGAGAGCACAGGAATAGAATTCAAGTTCATCAGTGAGGCACCCACCTGGAGAGCACGGGAATAAAATTCAAGTTCAGCAATCAGGCGCCCACCTGGAGAGCACGGGAATACAGTTCAAGTTCAGTGATCAGGCGTCCACCTGGATAGCACGGGAATAAAATTCAAGTTCAATACACAGGTGCCCACCTGGAGAGCACGGGAATAAAGTTCAAGTTTTTGGCAATAAGGTGTCCACCTGAAGAAAAGGGAAAGCATCTCAGATTACAATTCAAGTCGGCAACAAAGGGACTTCACCGGGAGTATACAAGTCAACAAGGCAAAGAGAATCACAAGATCAAGTTTGAAGATATATATAGGGTTTTTGTAATTCATAGATCATAGTTTAGTGTAGCTTCTTTTATTTTATCATGGTATAATAAGGGGTTTAGCAAGCAGTAGCAATAATGAAATCAAAACTTAATGGTAGTCCTAGCTACAAAAATTTGCCGAACTACACTGACCTGATTCTTTTATAGCCAAGGATATGTAAGCAACAGAGTATTCAAACGGAAAAAAATCGCTCATATCTGATCACTTTATCTTTGCAAGAAAACTCTTCGTGTTTCCGAGCAAAGAGGGGCAGCTGTGAGCACGTGATTTTTTCCCTATATGAATTGCTCTCACAAATTCAAAACAAAATAATTTTCCATTATTGCAATTTTGTAAATTTTTGTGGCATTTTCTGTCAAGTATTTGCATTTATCTGTGCATATTTATTTTATTTAACAAACAAAAAATACAAAATATATTGCGTTTGCATTTAGGATTTGACTTTGTATTTTTACGAATTGATTTGTAATTATTTATTTTCTTTATAAAAAGAAAAATCACAAAAATAGTTTAATTTGTACTTTTTAATGTTAATCTTGATTTTTGGTAGTGGTTTTTATTAATTGGGATAATTATTATTTAGGAGTAACTAGTGCTTTTCATAGGTTAGTTAGGTTTTAGGATCTAATTTAGATTTTAATTTATTTTTCAAAAAAGGTAAAAGAAAAAGAATTTTGGAAATTAAATTGAAAAGAAAGGGAAATAAAAGAAGAAGAGAGCCAATTTGGACTGAATTTAAGTAGATTACCCAGGCCTAAGTCGTTCACCCCATACCCGTCCAAATTGGCCCAGACCCGCCCAATACCCGATCTGCCTCCCCATTAAACCAAAACGACTTCGTTTGGTTGTCATCTGATATGGGCCGTCGAGGTTTTCTAATTTAACGGTTAGGAAGTAGGGTAGGCTTAATACATATATGTCTGAACTCTCACCCACCCTCTCAACTCTTGTCTCTCTTAGAACCCTCTTCCCCTCTTCTGAGACCCCTTAGAACCCTAGAGCCGCAACCATTTCCCCACCGCCTTAGGGTGGAGGCGCCTCCTCCAATCCCTCCAAAAACTACACCCTATAACCACCTCATTCCCCTCGTCTCAAATCCCCATTCAGTTTCTTTCAAATAACCCAAAACCTTTCAAATCTTAAATCTAGGATTTGAGTTCTAGGGGTCAAAGTCAGGTTCATCCATGCAAGTTCATCCTTCCAGTTCTCCAAGTGTTCCAAGCCTGGTTCATCTCAGAATTATGTTTTTTGTGTGTTCTTGACAAAGCACAGACGATTTATACCATTTCGATACTAAATCAGAATTGCCCGGTGTTTTCAAGTTTAAATCGGTAAGTCTGTTCTTTCTTTTTTCCTTTTTTGTTTGTCTTTCTGCGCTGCCTTTTCTTTTTCTTCTTGCTTTAGCATACTTTGAGTGAAATCAATGTCAAGTTTAGTTTCCCTTTTAGGGACAGTTTGTTCCGTGCGTGTTTGCGTATTTGTTCCCGTTTCTCTAGTTCTTTTTTTCAATATTAGGCAATGTCCTTTGTTTTCCTCTTGATTTTATGTTAATTTTTATGATAAATAGTTTAGGATTAGATTGTTAATAAACTCGTAAATTAGTGTTACTTTCAATTTGGTATTTTAGCTTAAGGAAAAAATCATCATTTGTTAGTTCAATTCTGAGTTTGAAATCACGCAAATATTTCCTTTGTTTGCTTATCTTCAATTTGATTGGGTTCTGAAAGTTCAGAGGGCCAAAGAAGAAGGGTTAGTCCAATTGGTAGGCCGGGTTTTGGGTCCTGGGTCAACTTGACCCTGGTTGGTTTTAGGGGTAAATAACAAGGCTGTTAAGGGTAATTTAGGAAATTAGGTGAAGGAATCTTTTGTAACAAATTGGCGAAGCTTCTAGGAAGCTGGGTTGGGGAATTAATAGGAAAATCTAATAATTGGTTAGGGATTCTTAAGCTAAAATAAGAATTAGAGAGGACTAGAGTGCAAAAACTAATTCCTAGTTGCTACCATATTCTCTTGCCTATAAAAGCACATTTTCTTGCCATTCAAGGCAGCCATTAGGAGATAAAATTGGAGAAATCAGAAAACGGCTAAAAGAGAAATGCAAAAACACTGATAAAATCTAACAATTAAGAGAAAAATACAAAAAAGGGATACCATAAATTATCCAAAGTGGCGACTCTGAATCTCTTAATAAACAATCCCGTTTCGATTGTCCT
>MU765165.1:27076-45357 GCA_026770625.1 Nicotiana glauca
GAAAAAACTCTCTTAATACGCGCTTCCGGGGGTGTAGGTAAAAAGGAGGTGTGACAGCTCTGGCGACTCTACTAGGGACAACAACCTAAAACTTCTGTTAAGGCTATATAGCGAACTTATAAGACCCCTAAAAGGCATACCCTCGATATAGATGCCTAAACTACTTCACTCGGGATCAAAATTTCTCTGGCCAAGCACAAATGACTACAGTCATACGGCTGTACCAGCCAAACTAATGCGACTCAGGGATGCCTGACCATCGCTACAAAATCACAGGCCTTCAATAACTTTGGATCTAATTCAAAAAATCGGTTAAACAGGCTACCCTCGGCATAGGCAAAAGAGCTTCAACCATGACCTCCTGAGGTGCTTGATCATCGGCACAAAAGGACTCGTAATCGAGATTCTTCTTGAATTGTCAAAGAGTCATGCAAAAATTATCTCAAAAAGTCCTTAACGAGGGAAAAATAAATTCAACAAATGCTCGCTTCGACCTAAGGCATAAGAGCCATTGACTCCAGCTCGCTAAAAAGGTCGTATCGGCCTAAGGCATAATAGCCACTATCGTCAGCTTGCACAAATTCGAAAACTTGAGGGTCGAATGAGCTCAAGTTGGAGCCGGACTCGGAGACTGAACACAAAATAATTAACTGCATATGCCTAAGAGCTATTGTCGCTAACCTAATGAGCCTTTGGGCCACACAAACAAAGGTCGCTTCGATCCAAAGCGTAAAAGCCATTATCGCCAGCTTAATGAGCCTCAGGGCCACATAAAAGAAAGGTTGCTTTGACGCAATGCCTATCGCCAACCTAATGAGCCTCAGGGCCACACAAACAAATATGTGTAAGAGCCATTGTCACCAATTTAATGAGCCCCAGAGTTATATTACGAATCTAAGGATTCCTACCAACTCAAATACCAAATTGATCGGGCGAAAATCTCGGCAAACAGAAACCCTGGAGATACAAAATCGCAAGGTTTCCCTCCTATACACACAAGTAATAAAATACAAGTTCCATTTATAGCATACTACGAAAACTATATACACAAAGACAGAGAAGGAAGTAAATGTCCCCCTTAGGTTGTCACGACCCATTTTCACAATAGGTCATGAGGGCGCCTGACACCCTTTGCAGGCAAGCCATTGCGGAAATATTACTAAAAATTTTATGTTGATTCTAATTAGAAATAAGTGGAATAAACACTTAACTTGGAATTTAATCCAGAAGAGCGAAATAATGTAAATAATATAATTATACAACCCCAAACTAATCGTCGACCAAAGTGTGTACCAGAACCTGGTGTCACAAGCTACGTGCAACTAGTAGAATATACATCCAAAAAAATATCATACTATCCTACTATCTGAATCCAAATAGACAGAAAATAGAAATACAAAAGAAAGACTTCTTCGGCTGCGGGTCGACATGGAGGGAAAGCAGCTCACCGTAGAAGTCCCAAGTCTGCTCACGGACGCGCACCAGAATGATAACTAAACCCACCTGCCTCAAATCCTATACACTTAAGTACAGAAGTGTAGTATGAGTACATAAACAATCTGTGCCCAGTGAGTATCCTGTCTTATCTCGAAGAAGTAGAGACGAGAGGTCGACTTGACACTCACTAGGGTCAAATAATATATTGAGGTGGTTATACAAACCATGAAGAAACACTAATAAGCAACAATTTATAACAAGACATAAAAGTTCTACTCTCCACTATGTCTCCAGCTAACAATTTACTTTTGTTATATTTATCAATTTATGTCGGGCCATGAAGGGCGATATCAATATTTAAAAACTCTCAAGCAAGCAACAATAGCATGCGTAAATATGCCTAGGCGATGGCCCAATCCAATAGAAATAAACTGTGCACTTGCCAAGGGTCGACGTCGTGCCTATAGATGCATCTGTTCATACCGAGTCGATCGTCCCGATCCACAAATAATAAGAAATATCAAGTATACACACAAGGCACATCAACAGTCATAAATGCCAAGCAAGACTTCGACAATTATACAAGTACGTTCTTATTCCCTTTTTAAGTCTGTAGCATGTCCTAGTCGCTCGATTTAACAAGGTAATATAGAAATTTATATAAAATAAGCTTGGTGTGGGTCCTAAGCTACTCGGACAATTAACATAGTAGTAGCTACACACGAACTCTCCTCACCTAGTGCGTGCGTAGCCCCGCATTTAGCATCAATTACTCAATTATTAATCCTATGGGGACAATTCCCTATTAGAAGGTTATAAAGGAGACGCACCTCGCTCCCAAGCGCACTTTCAATATCGAATTTTAACTATTTATGAAATTCCCCAACCCTTTCCACAAGTTTTCTAAATACTGACCCCGGGCCCACGTGCTCGGATTCCGAGATTTTTCAAAGGAAATTGTTCTCTACAACCTAAGGATCAATAATATATGATTTCTAGTTCATTCTTAACAAATTTCGTGGTCAAATCTTATTTTTATTAAAACCCTAGATCTATCTCTAACCCTTTGATTTCACCCAATTTTTAGTGTTTAATCTACCTAATATACATGTATTTAAGCTAATAATGAGTGAAAATAACTTACCTTAAAATGTTAAGCTGAAACCTTTTCTCAAGAGCCCCCAAATCGCCCCAAGGTTGTGTGTAAAATGATAAAAATAGTGTTTGACCTCGAATTAAATGAAGCCTACTGCCCAGCGACTTCCGCTTCTATGGTTAGGGACCGCACCTGCGGTAGGGGAGCTTCATCTGTGGAACTGGGAAAAAAGGGGCTAGACCACTTCTGTGGTTTGAGGCCCGCATCTGCGGATTCGCTTCAGCAAACAATGGGCCGCTTCTACGTCGTGGGGTTAAGGCTACAGGACCGCTTCTGCAGTCGGCGGATCGCTCTTGCGGAACCGCTTCTGCGGTTATGAAGTCGCATCTGTTGTCTCCCTTGGCCAGGCCCAGGTCACTTCTGTGATCAATTGACCGTATCTGCGGTCCCGCTTCTGCAGTCATTGAACTGCAGATGCGGTTATGACAGAAGCAGCAACTTCAGCCCTTCTTCAATATTTTTACTTCGCTCGAACCTCGCTCCTTTGACACTCGGGACTGCCGAGCCCCGCCCGAACATATCGACAAGTCTAAAATTACAAGGCGGACCTACTCGAACCCTCAAAACACCCAAAGCAACACTAAATCTTGGAATCACCCCCTAAAACCAAATGAATCAAACTATTGAACTTCAAGTTCTTAACTCTCCTCTATCAAGTCAAAACACCCTTAGAGTACTAGTATTGACACCAAATTTTACGGGCAAGTCTTAAACAACATTATGGACCTATACTAAGCTTCGGAACAAAAATCCAAGCCCGATACTTATGGAATCAATGAGTACTTAGTTTCTTTAAGTCCTTTATACTTCAATTTAACAACTTCACAGAAAAATTCATTACCCGGACTAGGGACCTCAGAATTTGATTCTAGACATATGCCCAGGTCCTGTATTTTCCCACGGACCCTCCGGAATTGTCAAATCACGAATCTAGGTCTGTTTTCTGAAAAGGCTGACCGAAGTCAAACTTGGTCTTTTAAGAAGATCTTAAAGAAGCAAATGTACATATTTTTACTCAAAACTCTTCCAACTCCCGAACTAACCGTCCCCGCAAGTTATAGATTAGCGGTAGCAAGCGCGAGAAGTTTTATTTAAGGGAACAGAGTTCAAAAAATGAAAAACGACCAGTCGGGTCGTTATATTCTCCACCTCTTAAACAAACGTTCATCCTCAAACAGGCATAGAAAAGTACCTGGACTGCTGAATAAGTGGCGATATCTTCTCCGCATGTCCTTCTCGGACTCCCAAGTCGCCTCCTTGACCGGTTGGCCCCTCCACTGGACCCTCACTGCAGAAATCCTCTTGGATCTCAACTAGCGATCATGTCTATCAATGATGGCAACTGGCTACTCATCATAGACCAAACTCTCAACTAACTGGATAGTACTGAAGTCCAACACATGGGATAGTCGGCATGGTACTTTTGAAGCATCGAAACATGGAAAACTGGATGAACTCCGGATAAACTGGGGGGTAAAGCAAGCTCATAGGCAACCTCCCCAACTCGCCTCAACACCTCAAAGGGTCCAATAAACCTTGGGCTTAGCTTGCCCTTCTTCCCGAGCCTCATAGTGCCCTTCATTAGCGAGACTTTCAAGAGAACCTTCTCGCCAATCATGAATGATACATCACGCGCCTTCTGATTCGCGTAACTCTTATGTCTGGACTGAGCTGTGCAGAGCCTCTCCTAAATCAACTTTACGTTATCCAAGGCATCCTGTACCATATCTGTACCAAGTAACTTAGCCTCACCAGGCTCAAACCACCCGATAGGAGAACAATATCGTCGATCATACAAAGCCTCATATGGGGCCATCTCTATGCTAGACTAATAGTTATTGTTGTATGCAAATTCTACTAAAGGCAAAAACTGATCCCACTACCCTCCAAAGTCAATCACACATGTTCTAAGCATATCCTCGAAAATCTGAACTATCCGCTCCGACTGCCCGTCGGTCTGAGGATAGAATGTTGTGCTAAGCTCTACTCGAGTCCCCAACTCACTTTGAATGGCTCTCCAAAAATGGGAGGTGAATTAAGGGCCTCTATTTGATATGATGGAAACCGGCACACCGTGCAACCAAACTATCTCCCAAATATAAATCTGAGCATACCTCTCCATTGTATAAGTAGTCGCCACTGGAATGAAACAGGCCGACTTGGTCAACCTATCGATAATGACCCACACTGAATCAACCTTCCGCAAAGTCTAAGGCAACCCAACTACAAAATCCATGGTGATGCACTCCCATTCCTCTTAGGAATAGGCATGTACTGAAATAGGCTACCCGGCCTCTGGTGCTCATACTTGACCTGCTGGCAATTCAAACATCTAGCAACATACTCCACGATGTCCTTCTTCATTCTCCGCCACCAATAACGCTGCCTCAAGTCACGATACATCTTTATAGTGCCCGGATGAATGGAATACCTCGAACTGTGAGCCTCTTCTAGGGTCCTCTTCCTGAGGCCATCAATATTAGGAACACATAGACCGCCCTGAAGCCGCAATGCACCATCCTTGCCAATAGAAACCTACTTGGCACCTCCCTAAAGTACTGTCTCTCAGAGAACTCCCAAATGTTGATCATCGAACTAACGGGCCTTGATTTCACCCACTAACGAAGATTGAGCGACAACACACGCTAGAACTCGGCTTGGCTCTAAAATGTCCAATCTCACAAGTCTATTAGCCAAGGACTGAATGTCCAAGGCTAGGGGCCTCTTCTCTACTGGAATGAATGCTAGGCTACCCATACTCTCCGCCTTTCTGCTCAAGGCATCCGCGACCACATTCGCCTTTCCCGGATGATAAAGAATGGTAATTTTATAATCCTTTAGTAACTCAAGCCACCTGTGCTACCTCAAATTAAGGTCCCTCTGCTTGAACAGTTGCTGCAAGCTACGATGATCGGTGTAAACCTCACATGACACCCCGTACAAATAATGCCTCCATATCTTAAGAGCATGAACAATCGCTGCCAACTCTAGGTCGTGCCCAGGGTAATTCTTCTCATGAACCTTTAGTTGACGCGAAGCATATTCAATAACTCGCCCATCCTACATCAATACACATCCTAACCCAACGTGTGAAGCATCGCAATATACCGTATAGATCCCTGATTCGGATAGAAATACAAGAACCGGTGCCGTAGTCAAAGCCGTCTTGAGCTTTTGGAAACTCTCCTCACAATCGTCGAACCAACGGAATGGGGCACCCTTTTGGGTCAATCTGGTAAAGGGTGATGCAATGGATGAAAAGACCTGCACAAATCACCAATAATAACCTGCTAATCCCAGGAAACTCCTGATCTCGATCACTGAAGTAGGACGTGGAAAACTCTGAACTGCCTCATCTTCTTGGGATCTATCGTAATACCATCTCCTGACACAAAATGCCTAAAGAATGCCACTGAATCAAGCCAAAACTCACACTTGGAGAACTTAGCATATAGCTTCTGTTCTCGCAAGGTCTGAAGCACTACTCTCAAATGCTGCTCGTGCTCCCCAAGGCTTAGTGAGTATATCAAGATGTCGTCAATGAAGACGATAACAAAGGAATCAATATAAGGCCTGAATACCCGGTTCATTAGATCCATAAATGCCGCTGGGGCATTAGTCAAGCCGAAGGACATCACCAGAAACTCATAGTGGCCATATCTAGTCCTGAATGGAGTCTTCGAAACATCCGAGTCAGAATCTTCAGCTGATGATACCCTGACCTCAAGTCAATCTTACAGAACACTCTAGCTCCCTGCAATTGGTCGAACAAATCATCAATATGAGGCTACGGGTACTTGTTCTTGATGGTGACCTTGTTCAACTGGCGGTAATCAATGCACATCCGCATGGTACCATCCTTCTTCTTCACAAATAGCACTGGTGTACCCCAAGGTGATACACAGGGCCTGACAAACCCCTTTGCTAACAACTCCTCCAACTGCTCCTTCAACTCCTCCAGCTGCTCCTTCAACTCCTTAGGAGCTATACGATATGGTGGAATAGATATAGGCTGAGTTCCTAGAGCCAAGTCAATACAAAAATCAATATCACGATCCGGAGGCATGCCAGGAAGATTAGAAGCAAAAACCTCGGCAAACTCTCGGACCACTAGCAATGAACCAATCATCAGAGACTCTGCGGTGACGTCTCGAACATAAGCTAGATAGGCCAAACACTTATTCTCAACCATGTCTCGAGCCTTCAGGAAAGAAATAACCCTGCTGGGCATATCAGTTGTGGAGCCCTTTCACTCCAATCTCGGTGATCCTGGTACCACTAGTGAAACAGTCTTGGCATGGCAATCAAGGACGACGTGATATGGGGATAACCAATCCATACCTAGGATGACCACAAAATCAATCATATCAAGCAATATAAGATATGCTCTAGTCTCGAAACCATAGAAAGTAACCACACAGGACTGGTAGATCCGATCCACAACCACAGAATCACCCACAGGAGTAGACATATGAATAGGAGTGCCCAAAGGCTTAGGAGAAACAACCAGGAAATGAGCAAAAGGAGGTGATACATATGAGTAGGTAGACCTGGATCAAATAATACCGAAGCATCTCTACCACTATCGAAAATATTACATGTGATGACGGCATCTAAGGCTAATGCATTTGGCCTAGCCGGAAGAGCATAGAATCTAGCTGGGGCGCCAGCTGTCTGGCCTTCACCTAACTGGGGAGTAGCTAGCTGACCTCTCCCTGTCTGGTCTCCACCTCTAGGACGGCCGCTACCCGTCTTCCCTCCACCTCTAGGTGGCTGGGCAGCAGGTGCTGAAATCATGGGCTGCTGACCCTGCTGCACTGCCTTGCCCCGAAGTCTGGGGCAGTATCTCCTCATGTAATCGGGATCTCCGGGGTGGCAACCCGCTGCCCTGATGGCAGACCTTGATAACCCATAGACCCGCTGGAAGAAGCCTGAATAGCCGGTGGACGACATGAACTCTCCGGTATGGCACTGAAATAAGAATCAGAAGGACCCTGGGGACTTGAATACCCACTAGAGAAACCCTGAATAGTTGGCGGGTGGTTGGAAGTCTCTGGCATAGCACTGAGATAGGGGCATGCTGGAGCCCCCGAGTAGGAGGTGGTGCTAAAACTGGTGGCCTACTAGGTTGGCCCCTCCCATACTGATCTCTTCCCCTAGCTGGGGCACCTCTAAATCCATCGAAGAACCTAGCTCTCTTATCCTGCTATATCTTCTCTCTACCCCTCTGGTGATATCCCTCAATCCGACGAGCAATCTCGACCACTAGCTAATAATCTATGCCCATCCCTACCTCTCGAGCCATACTAAATCGAATCCTGGACTGCAATCCAGCGACAAATCTCTGCACCCTCTCTGCATCTGTAGGAAGTATCATGAGTGCATGGCGGGACAACTCAGAAAACCTCGCCTCATAATCAGTCACAAATATCTGACCCTGCTCGAGCTGCTCAAACTGGTACCGCAGCTCCTCCCTCTCAGAGGGCGGGATATATCTATCCAGGAACAATTGTACAAACTGATCCCAAGTGATGGGAGAAGAACCCGCTGGCCTGCCAAGAACGTAGGACTGCCACCATCTACGTGCCTTGTCCTCGAGCTGAAAAGTAGTGAAGTCAACTCCATGCAACTCCAATATCCTCATGTTGTGCAGTCTATCCTTGCACCTGTCAATGAAGTCTTGGGCATCTTAATGACGCTCGCCCAGGAAGACCGGAGGATGAAGCCTGGTCCATCTATCCAATAACTTATGTGGATCACCATCCACATCTGGCATGGGCTGGGGTGCCACTGTGGTAAGTGACTGAGCCCCTACCTGCGGGTAGGGCACCCGGAGTCTGACATACTGCAGCTGCATGGCCCGGGACCTGAACAGTAGGGGTCTGGGCTCCCCCTCCTGCCTGTGAAGTTGCTGGGTCTGCTGGAAATAAACCAGCCTGTGTCATAGTGTCCATGAACCATAGTATGCGGCCCATGACCTCCTATAAAATCCTGGTGTTGTCATGAAATCGGCCGGGGTAGGCTCAACTGTGGGCGCCTCCCCGTGCTCTTCAACAATAGGATCCTCCACAGGATCTGCCGGTGGTGCAATTGGAATGGCTCTGGGATGCCCTCATCCCCTACCACGGGTCGGTGCCCTCCCCCGGCCTCTACCTCAACCTTTAGCAATAGGGGGAGCAGCTACTCCCGAGTCCGGAACGTCAGCAGTGCGAGTTTTCACCATCTGTGAGAGAATAGAAGAGGAAAATTTAGTACACTAAGCACTGCATGGCACGAAATGAATAAAGAGTAGTCTTTCTTAATACACTATAGCATCCCGAAAATAAATATAGACGTCTCCGTACCGATCAACAAGACTCTATCAGGTTTGCCCATAACTCGTGAGACCTACGTGAACCTAGTGTTATGATACCATGTTGTCACGACCCATTTCCACAATAGGTCATGAGGGCGCCTGATACCCTTGTCAGGCAAGCCATTGCAGAAACATTACTAAAAATTTTATGTTGCTTCTAATTAGAAAGAAGTGGAATAAACACTTGACTTGGAATTTAAACCAGAAGAGCGAAATACTGTAAATAATATAATTACACAACCCCAAAATAATTATCTACCAAAGTGTGTTCCAAAACCTGATGTCACAAGCTACGGGCAACTAGTAGAATATACATCTAAAAGAATATCATACTATCCTACTATCTGAACCCAAATAGACAGAAAATAGAAATACAAAAGAAAGACTTCTTCGGCTGCGGGTCGACATGGAGGGAAAGCAAATCACCGTAGAAGTCCCAAGTCTGCTCAAGGACGCGCACCAGAATGATAACCAGATCCACCTGCCTCAAATCCTGTAAATTTAAGTACAGAAGTATAGTATGAGTACATAAACAATATATACCCAGTGAGTATCCCGTCTAATCTCGAAGAAGTAGACACGAGAGGTCGACTTGACACTCACTAGCGTGAAATAATATATTGAGGTGATTAAACAAACCATGACGAAACACCAATAAGCAACAGTTTATAACAAGACATAAAAGTTCTACTCTCCACTATTTCTCCAGCGAACCATTTACTTTTGTTATATTTATCAATTTATGTCGGGTCATGAAAGGCGATATCAATATTTAAAAACTCTCAGGCAAGCAACAATAGCATGCGCAAATATGCCGAGGCAACGACCCGATCAACAGAAATAAACTGTGCATTTGCCGATGGTTGATGACGCGCCTATAGATGCATCTATTCATACCAAGGCGATCGACCCAATCCACAAATAATAAGAAATATCAAGTATATACACAAGGCACATCAATAGTCATAAATGCCAAGAAAGACTTCGACAATTATACAAGTATGTTCTTATTCCCTTTTTAAGTCTCTAACATGTCCTAGGCGCTCGATTTAACAAGGTAATATAGAAATTTATATAAAATAAGCATGGTGTGGGTCCTAAGCTTCCCAGACAATTAACATAATAGTAGCTATGCACGGACTCCCGTCACCTAGCGTGTGCGTAGCCCCCGCATTTAGCAACAATTACTCAATTATTAATCCTATGGAGACAATTCCCTCTTAAAAGGTTAGAAAGGAGACTCACCTCGCTCCCAAGCGCATTTCCAATATCGAAAATAAGCCCAAGTCCTCAATTCGGAGCCGAACGATCACAAACTCGTTAAATAAAGTAAGAACTAGTCAATAAAGGCTTACAAGGTCTTATTCTAACTATTTATGAAATTTCCCAACCCTTTCCACAAGTTTTGTAAATTCCGACCCCGGGCCCACGTGCGCGGATTCCGAGATTTTTCGAAGAAAAATGTTCTTTGCAACCTAAGGATTAATAATATATGATTTCTAGTTCATTCCATAACAAATTTCGTGATCAAATCTTAGTTTTTTTAAAACCCTAGGTCTAGCTCTAACCCTTTGATTTCACCCATTTTTTAGTGTTTAATCTACCTAATATACATGTGTTTAAGCTAATAATGAGTGGAAATAACTTACCTTGAAATGTTAAGCTGAAACCTTCTCTCAAGAGCCCCCAAATCGCCCCAAGGTTGAGTGTAAAATGATAAAAATGGTGTTTGAGCTCGAATTAAATGAAGCCTACTGCCCAGCGACTTCCGCTTCTATAGTTAGGGGACCGCATTTGTGGTCCCACACCTGCGGTAGGGGAGACGCATCAGCAAAACTGGACAAAAAGGGGCTGGACTGCTTCTGCGGTCTGAGGCCCGCATCTGCGGATTCGCTTCAGTGGATAATGGGCCGCTTCTGCTGTCGGGGGACCACTCTTGCGGAACCGCTTTTGCTGTTATGAAGCCACATCTGTGGTCTCCCTTGGCCAGGCCCAGGTCGCTTCTGCGATCAATTGACCGCATCTGGAGTCCTAGAACTGCAGATGTGATTATGACCGAAGCAGCAACTTCAGCCCTTCTTCAAATTTTCCTCTTCGCTCGAACCTCGCTCGTTTGACTTTCAGGGCTCCCAAGCCTCACCCAAACATACCGATAAGTCTAATATCATAAGGCGGACCTATCGAATCCTCGGAACACCCAAAGCAATGCTAAATCTTGGAATCACCCCCCTAAAACCAAATGAATCAAACTATTGAACTTCAAGTTCTTAATTCTCCTCTAACGGGTCAAAACGCCCTTAGACTATTTGGATTGACACCAAATTTTACGGGCAAGTATTAAACAACATTATGGATCTGTACCAAGCTTCGGAATCAAAACCCGAGCCCGATACCTAAGGAATCAACGATTACTTGTTTCTTTAATTCCTTTAAACTTCAATTTAATAATTTCACAGTAAAATTTATTACTCGGGGTAGGGACCTCGAAATTCGATTCTGGACATACGCCCAGGTCCCGTATTTTCCCACGGACCCTCCGAAATTGTCAAATCATGAATCTGAGTCCATTCTCCCAAAAAGTTGACCGAAGTCAAACTTGGTCTTTTAAGAAGATCTTAAAGAAAAAAATGTATATATTTTTACTCAAAACTCTTCCAACTCCCTAACTAACCATCCCCGCAAGCTATAGATTAGCAAAAGCAAACGCGGGAATTTTTATTTAAGGGAACGGGGTTCAAAAATGAAAAATCATCAGTCGGATCGTTACATTCTCCACCTCTTAAACAAATATTTGTCCTCGAACGGGCATAGAAAAGTACCTGGACTGCTGAATAAGTGGGGATATCTGCTCCGGATGTCCTCCTCGGACTCCCAGGTCGCCTCCTTGACCAGGTGGCCCCTCCACTGGACCCTCAACCCCGTGAGGGCGGCAGTCTCTGGAGGACCTTTATGTTTCTCATCGACCCTCGACCGCGTGAGGGCGGCAGTCTCTCCTTCTCCCCAAAGGGCACGGCCTCATATTGGAAAAATCTCCAATACCTACAGCGGCTAAGTTAGTACGTCGAAAAGAAAAGCACTGTTTTCGGGAAATAAGGAACCCAGCACCTACCGTGATGCCTTGCCTCCCATCTTCCTTTGGACAGGTCTTGCCACCTACTCTTATCATAGATCGAACAAGCTACCAGCTCACGAGACTATTCGGCCAAATCAGGGATCTCGTCTGGCAACCAAGGAGCCGCTACAAAAATGAAAAAGAAAAATGAGGTTATGTAGCCCGCCTCCAGTCGAAATGATAAAAATACAGGTACGACACTTACGTGTTGTCACACCTCCTTTTTTCACATACACCCGGAAGGGGCATATAAAAGAGTTTTTTCCAACTTAAAGTGACAATCGAAACGGGATTATATATTAATATCAGAGTCACCACTTGAGTTAATTTATGGTTTCCCAAGTCATCGGTTTTAAATCCCGAATCGAGTAAATATTGACTCTGTTTTATAGTTCATGAACACAAAAATTCGGATAAGGAATTCTGTTAACCCAGGAGATGGTGTTAGGCATTCCCGAGTTCCGTCGTTCTAGCACAGTCTCTCAATTATTTTTATTGGCCTATTTATCTGATTTTAAAAATAATTTTAAACCTATGTGCATTTTAATTTTAAAACAACTTTTAATTATTTTAAGGAAGATTTCAACGTCATCTAAAATAAGTTTTTGGACCACTCCACATGAAATGCACCTGCAGTTTGAGACATATTTTATTTAACGTTGTTAAGATTTGGATTACATGAAATGCACACCCGAATTTAGGAAGGTAATTTTTAAAATAGCGCGCCTAAAATAACTACGCGCTTTCAAATTTGCGAGGGCCATGGAAAATTCAACAAAATGGCACACTTCGATTTCTAAAGGATTAACATTAATTAAGCGAGGGCCATAAATTTTGATATTTTATTTGGCACGGTACACCTCAAATTATTTCATAAGATTCTATACAACTTAAGGCAAACTACGAATATTCATAATTTGTTCCTAAAACCTTGGGGATTATTGTAAGGCCTCATAACTGAGGACAATACCTATTTACACTTCAACAGTCACTAGAGACATAACAAACCCGTAACGATTTGTGCATTTTTCCAAGTAAATCAATGAGAATGATATGATACTATGGGATCTCAGTATTCACTAACACTTGAAGAACATTAGGACATGGACGATACAGCAATACTATGACACAAAATTTTAGTTAAAACAGATGTAATACCAAACCATAGCAAAATCACATGAAACTAAAAACTCAAATAACATACCGGTACCAAACAAATATATAAGCATGTTTTATTTGAGGAATGGAAATATTCGTAAATGAGAGAAAAAATTATAACAGACCAAATAGAAGAAATGTTCTAGATCCCTTTCAGTTTTGGAGCTCCATCTAACATTTAAATAAACATTCAAACCAAAATATGTTACCTCTAAGCTAGCACACAGAGCATTTTCCTTTGAATGAACTGAGACCGGAAAACGCCGTCGGCACACTCGCACGCTACCTCAGCTAATACTCGTTGAAATCCATCAGAGAAAATGAGTGTTTTCCTGTATTTTCGCGGCTGATTCGAGGTCGTTTCGCAGCAAAAAGTTATGGTGCTTTGGAGCTGATTTTCTGACTCTTCTGAACGTTTTTGCTGTTGTTTTCGAAATGGTTTAAAGGCTGGTTGATGAGCAGTTTTCAGCTCATTTTCATGGAAATTTCAATGGAATTTCAGGTGGTTGAAGGTGATGTTACATAGCTGGAAATGGCGGAAGGAAGATGGAGTTTTACGGTGGCTGCGTTTGGGTGCTGAGGAAGAGGAAAGTAGCAGCTGATGCGTGTTTATTTTTTTTTTATTTTATGTTTCTGCGGTTTTTTTCATTCCAATGGTGTTTTCAGATCTGGAACAGAGCACTTTTGGCAGAGGTGAGCTGCTGCTGGAATTTTTTAGAAGAAGGAGGAGTTTCCGTGGAGTTTTTTTGACGTTTTCTCCTTCAGATTTTTGGGCGTTTTTTATTGTGCCTTTTCTTCTGTATGTGCATATTTTATATAAAAAAAAAAAAAAAGAGATAGAAAGCAGTGGTCCAAAGGAATATTTTTCGATTTCTTTGTTTTGCCAAAAACATGAGTGTGGAGAGGGGTGCATGTGAGTTGTTACTATCATGACCCGGATTTATCCCACCATTGGGCGTCGTGATGGCGTCTACTAACGTAGCTAGGCCAGCCAAACTTTACACATTCTCTAACCAACCTCAACAATATAATATTCTAACAATAATTAAATAAGTGCGGAAGACTTTAGTTTTAACAAAACGATATAAAAATGCGGAAGTTTGAAACACATCACTACCCAAAATCTGGTGTCACTAGCTCACGGACTACTGTAGAATACTACAACAAGTCTGTATGAAAGAAAAATGCATATGTCTGTTTCGGTACAATGAAAACAAACTGAAATAAAGGAAAGGGACTTCGGCCTGCGAACGCCAGCTAGGCTACCTCGAGAGTCCTTGGACTGAAGATAGCTCCCAGATAGAAAGCCTACTACTGTTGTCCAAAAGTTGCTCCTGGATCTGTGCACAAAGAAATGCACAGAGTGTAGCATCAGCACAACCGATCTCATGTGCTGGTAAGTGTCTGGCCTAACCCCGGCGAAGTAGTGACGAGGCTAGACCGGACTACCAAATCAACCTGTACAATCCTATATGCATATATACGATAAAAGGAAAAAGAAATACCGAAACTAAATAGTTAAAAAGGGAGGGAAACATGTTGTGGGGGAGTACAATCTGAGTATAAAATTTATTAGCGTAATTAAGAAAATAGGGTACAATAATAACTATCAAGGAATAAGAAATTCAATAATTGCACGGCATCAACCTTCGTGCTTTTACTCTCATTCTCACCCAAGCAATCGAATAAAATGCACGGCATCACCCTTCGTGCTTCCCTCACTTAACTCTCATCTCATAGCACGGAATGACCCATCGTGCAATATATAATCAAATCAGAGCACGGAATATACCTTCGTGCATAAATAGTCAAAACATAGCACGGAATGACCCTTCGTGCAATATCACTCTTCCTCACCCAAACAACAGTCATAACCAAACGGGCAAGAGGAATAAATAAATAGTAAGAACTATCTCGGCAAGGGAATAACACAAATAACCACTAAATCCCGGCAAGGGAACAATAACAACAACTTTTACAAACCGACAAGGGCAATACTCAATATATTCAAACCATCCCGGAAAGGGAATAACACAAATAACCACTAAATTCCGGCAAGAGAACAATAACAATAAATTTCACAAACCGACAAGGGCAGTACTCAATATATTCAAACCATCCCGACAAGGGATTAATCACAACTCCTTTCAATACTTTCATCTCCTACTCAATAGCATTTATCATTCGAGCCAACGCTCCAAAATATTGATATTTCACAACTTATCCCCAAACTCTACACATTTATAGAAAAACATATTTTAGCTTAGAAGAGTTCCAAATTATCTCAAAAACAAGTACAAACAAATACCCACGGTCATGCTAGACTCCGGTGTATATACACTCGTCACCATGCCTATACACCGTACTCAACATTTAGCAATTAGCAAATAATATTATAATCCTATTCCCTCAAACCAAAGTTAGATCAAACACTTACCTCGAACCGGTACAAAAATCATTAAGAAACGATGCCCTTGCCACGAGTATCCGAATCCAAATGACCCAAATCTATTCAATTCAATTACAAATCATAAATAATTTTGCAAACAACTGATTCCACTATTGAAATTAAAGCTAGGGCGCGAAAATAGGTAAAATGACCAAAATGCCCCTTCAGCTCACATCTCGGAATCAAATAATTTTTATATTTTCAGAACCCTCGTACTCTCACGAGTCTAACCATAAAAAAACCTCCCAAATCGGAGATCAAATGCCCACTCAAAATCATAAAATTAAACCTAAGAAGTTTCACCCATTTTTCTCAATTTTAGACCTTGAATTTGAATTTTAATGGTTGGTTTAGCTATGAAATGATGGAATATAACTAGAAGGGATCAAAGCAACGTTGCCCAATGATCTTCTCTTCAAAATACCCTCAAAATCGCCTTCTCCCGAGCCCTCAACTGATTTTTCTAACTTTGAAATAAACCCTCGGATTATTCCTTTTTCAGTCCTGTGATTTTCGCTTTTGCGGCGCAGGGACCGCTTCTGCGGTTTTAACAAAAGTCTCCAGGGATCGCTTATGCGATACAGGACCACTTAAGCGGTCACCGCTTTTGCGGAATACCTTCCGCTTCTGCGGTCCAAGCCATTTCTTCACTGACCGCTTATGCGGCCAAAATGTCGCATCTGCGGAACCGCTTATGCGGTTCCTTTTCCGCAGATGCGAAAACAATAGAAGCAGAAGAACAGATTTTTCCAAAATGATAAAAAAGCAATCCGATACCTATCCAAAATTCACCCGAGCCTCGGGGCTCCAAACCAAACATGCACACAACCTTAAAAACATCCTACGAACTTGCTCGCGCGATCAAACAGCCAAAATAACATCAAAATCAAAGAATCAAACCCCAAAACTCAAAATTTTCATTTCAAAGTTCATAACTTGCAACTTTAGCTATTTAGGTCCGAAACACGTCAAACGACGTCCGATTTCGACCAAATTTCACCGAAAGCGCTTAACGTATAGTTAAGACCTGTACCGGGCATCGGAACCAAAATATGAGTCCGATACCTATATTTTCTAGCTCATTTTCATTTCTATTTTTTCCTTAATAATTTCAGAAAATAATTTAACAGAAAAATTCTTTTACCGAGGTTCTGGACCTCGGATTTCGACTCCGGACACATGCCCGAGTCCCATATTTTTTTTACGGACCTCTCGGGACCATCACATCACGGGTCCGGGTCCGTTTACCCAAAATGTTGACCAAAGTCAACTATATCAATATTAGTATCATAATTCTTCAAATGTTTTTCACAGAAATCATAAAAACTTTCCGGCTTCATGCCCGGACTATGCACGCAAATCGATGCAACTAAAAATGAAGTTTTCAAGGCCTCGAAAGCGCGGAAAAAAGGGAGAAACACGGTGATGACCCTTTGGGTCATCACATTCTCCATCTCTAAAACAATAGTTCGTCCTCGAACGGACAAAAGAAAGAAGTACCTGAGTCGAGAAATAGATGAGGGTAACGGCTCCGCATATCAGACTCGGAATCCCAGGTCGATGCCTCAGGAGGCTGACCTCTCCACTGAACACGCACTGAAGGAAAACTCTTCGACCTCATAGGATAGCTACCGTCTCCTCCTCGTAGCTACCGGCTCCTCCTCGTAGGACAGATCCTTGTCCAACTGGATAGAGCTGAAATCTAACACGTGGGTAGGATCTCCGTGATACCTCCAGAGCATAGACACATAAAACACTGGATGCACGGCTGACAAGCTAGGTGGCAAGGCAAGCCTATAAGCCACCTCTCCCACGCGATCAAGAATCTCAAATGGGCCAATGAACCTAGGGCTAAGCTTTCCCTTCTTCCTAAATCTCATCACACACTTCATAGGCGATACACGGAGCAATAATCACTCACCAACCATGAAAGCTACATCACGAACCTTGCGATCCGCATAACTCTTTTGCCGCGACTGAGCCGAACGAAGCATGTCCTGAATGATCTTGACCTTATCCAAGGCTTCCTGGACTAAATCTGTACCCAACAACCGAGCCTCTCCCGGCTCAAACCATCCAACTGGAGACCGACATAGCCTACCATACAACGCCTCATAAGGAGCCATCTGAATGCTGGATTGGTAGATATTGTTGTAGGCGAACTCTGCTAAAGGTAGAAACTGGTCCCAAGAGCCTCCAAAATAAATAACGCAGGCTCGGAGCATATCCTCCAATATCTGAATAGTCCTCTCAGACTGACCATCTGTATAAGGATGGAATGCTGTACTCAACTGAACCTGGGTTCCTAACTCCTACTGAACTGCTCTCCAAAAGCACGAGGTAAACTGCGTAAACCGATCCGAAATGATGGATGTCGGCACACCATGAAGGCGAACAATCTCTCGAATGTAGATCTTAGCAAGTCTCTCTGATGAATAGGTGGTGGCAATAGGAATGAAATGTGCTGACTTGGTCAGCCTATCAATAATGACCCAAATAGCATCAAGCTTCTTCCGGGTCACCGGAAGTCCAGTAACGTAGTCCATGGTAATCCGCTCCCACTTCCACTCGGGAAGCTCAATCCTCTGAAACACACCACCAGGCCTCTGATGCT
>MU765167.1:0-15899 GCA_026770625.1 Nicotiana glauca
GCTGCCAGCGTCCGCAGGACCAATTGCTCTGTTCTTATCAGTTATTTCTTGTTATTCAGACATTTGTATTTCATCGTTCAGACTTGTACTTGGTTTTCGTTAGAGGCTCTATACTCGTGACCCCAAGTCTTGGGAGTACTTGTTCAGTCGTGGTTTCTATTCATATATTATCTTTTCAGTTATTCAGAATTTATTGTTAAAGTTGCCATTTTCCCCTTATTGCTTCATGTTTGGGATGAATCGTTGTATTGAGAAGGTGTTGGTCAGGCTTGCCCAGCCTCGCGGCAGGGCGCCATCATGACCGGGTTTGGGGTCGTGACATATTGGTTTGTATTGCCTTGATATATTTATTACAATGTGTCTATTGAATAAAAAGCTTCCCCTTTATATAGTAGGAGAGCTTCATTCCTAGTACAATTCTAAAAAGGTAAAAATCCTCATTTCTCGTCAATTACTGATACACTACTGACATCGGGCGAGATCCGCGCTGTGATATTCAGTTAGGTACGGATATCACGGCCCTCTGTTAATCGTGTGCAACCGTTTATAGTGCTTTCTGAGATCTTGGAGCTCGTTCTGGGTTCGGGGAATGTTGCCTTATCGGGCTCGGTGGCGAGTACCCCGTTCCATCCTTGATCCAAAGAGTTCCTAACTTCGGTCTCGATCTCATACATTCATACTCTAACTTCATTTCACTTACTGGAAACTCGGGTGTGCGCTAACCTCAAGTTCACCCGTATACAAATAGTCCCCTCGTTTCTCAGAGAGTAGGTTCGCCGAAACGATGGAAAATGATAGATGAACCCGGTTCCTTCATTGGTACGTTACAACCAAGATGACAAATAAGCCAAAATGTTCCATCGGTCATATCGTTCTGACTTCGACGTGTCGATCATCGGCTGGTCGCCTCCGAATGTGAAACGTCACGTATTGATTATATTTTCTCCTACAAAAGCTTTGACATTTTATACTTCTTCTACTTTTCGATCCTAGCTTTTACCTTCGAATTCTCCAGCGACTCTATACTCTTTCAAATATTCATATCTTCATCTTTGATCTTCAAATCTTCATAATTGTTCTTAGGTTTCTACCCAGATCTTTATCTTAGCTTCAAACCTTCATACTCTTTTCTTCAATCTTCATACGTATTCCTTCAAGCCTCCATACTTATCCTTCAAATCTTCATACTTTCCATATCACGATGGCTAATACTTCCAAATCACTTCCTTAGCAGGCTGCCTCTTCATCTTCCTACCCGTCCATAATGCTGATATGGCTGTTTCTGATGTGGCTGCTCCCGAGGATTGATCTCCTGAGGTGGCTGCTCCCGAAGCGGCCCTATATCCCCTCATGAAAAGCTTTATACGTGGGGGCTGTTCAATCGGGGATGACTTCATGGTCGAGAAGGCCTCAACTAAACATGACCTAGGTGAAGGAGCATGGAAATACATATGCTCCATTACTGAAGATATCCTTCCCATAGCCCGAGAGAACTGTAAATGGGAAGGCAAGGACGTGGTAGTCCTCGGGCTTAAAAACGATATCACTACCCATGTGGAGGCGTATTTAAGTTTTTACACTTACCCCTTCACTCTGGGCCCGGTAGACCCAGTGGTTCTGTAAGAGATACAGGTGTGCCTTGGGAAAATACACCCGCCTCTTTGGAGGATTGTGATCCTCCTATGTTATTTTCTGAACAACACCAAATCTCTTTTGTTCACCCTCGACCACTTTCTCCATCTTGCACTCCTTGAATTTTCCAAGGAGAACTAATCAAGCACGTTCACCGGGCCGACAAGGCTCCCTTTTCGAGCATCGATGAGGATCGAGACTGAGGCTGGCAGGGGCACTTTGTTTGGGTAAAAAATAAAGATCTTATCCCTCCCGAGTTCCTGCCATTTCCTGAGAAATGGAATGCATCTCGTAAGTTTAGTCTTTCCTTAAGTGTCAATATTCCTTTATTTTGTTTCTCATTATCAGTATTGTGGCCGTCTAGACGTTGCCCGGGTTCCCAATACGGTCCCCTGGCTCCATGATCAAAGGAATCTGCGAGCAGATGTCATACGTCGAGCGTGCATGGTGCAAACTTTTGAAAGGCAGATGGGAGGCTCGTTCTCATGGTAAGGCTCTCTTCTGAATAGTTATTACTATGCCCCAAACTTACATATTGCTGACCTTTTCTGTTTTTTTTGTAGGTTTGCCTAAGACCACCGAACTTAGGCCACTAGCAGCGGATGAGGATGTGTCCTTATCCGTTGATCCCTCCATTACTGGCAATCTGGGGCTGCCACGGGGGAGAATAAGAGGAAAAGAAAGTCCTTGGGTTCCTCGGGTCCCGAGGTGAAGCCAAAAAAGAGGGTGGCTTCCCGCGCTCGTAATACCAAGAAGAATACTAAGTCCCGAGTACCAGACTCTAGCTCGCTTTGCCGGCTTAGGGATGAGTCTGAATAAGACAACATCTTTGTCTCTCATGGATCGACCCCTGTCGGGGAGAAGGCAACAACTGGGGAAAGGAGCCACCATGCCGATTCCCCTCCGACTCGAGAGGCCAAAGTGGAGATAGGGGATGTGACCTCCCGAGAAGTCATTTTTGTTTCGAAGGAGGCGACTGGTGTGATAGACATCATGGAGACACCCTCCTATATCGACTCCATGCTTGAAGAGGCCCAATAGGGAAAGGAAAATTCACGCGAAAGGGTGCACGGTGCAGATGACCCTCTCTACTCATTCTTCGATGGTGTGAAAATGTCCACTTTGGAAGATTTTCTAAACTGGGTGACTTGGAGATGCCAAAGAAGGACATTCCTTTGGAAACTAGCGGGTTGAGTTCAAGTCCAAAACTTGTGAAGCAATTTTTGCATCAAGCGTGGACCCCGGCCGCAAGAGAATAATTATTCTTATGGTCCCGGAGGATGCTCGGGTTCTATCTGCTCCAGTGGGCTTAACTAGCTACCTCTGATGCCTGGTAACTGAGGAAGATCAGGCAAATATGAACGAGGTGGGCGCGTCAAGTCTCTTCAATGAGGTGCAGCAGGTGCTGAACCAGGTAAGGCATAAACACTTTTACACTCCCTTGTAAATTTCGCTTAAGTTTTGATACTTCTTACCATTTTCATTGTTTTATAGGACTCAGTGCTTAACCATGAGAGCTTCCCCACTTGGAAATCGGCCAACTTGAGTTCGAGCTCAAAAAGCAGATCCGGAAGAAAGATTTGTATAGGGTTCTCAGTGAGCAACAGAACGGGGCCATCAAGGACTTTCAGGCCAAGCTGGACAGGGCTCAGAAGGAAGCTTCGATGCTGAAGCAGGAATGTGACGACCTGGTTGAAAAGGTAAAGGTCTTTGAAGCTAAAAATGAGGAGCCAGTCACAGTTACTAACAACAAATCCTCGCAGGTCCAACAGAAGATCGACCTGATCAACCAGCTTCGACCCGAGATAAATGAGGTCCATGGCATTGCCGATGGGTGGAAAGGCAAAATGGGATTGCTGGCTTCGGAGAAGGAAACCGCCAATGAGGTGCATTGGTGTAGAAACAACTCCAGGTGACGAAGGACAAAGCTGACAAATGGTCTTAGCTGAATGATTTCGTAGCACAGATGAGCTCGACCGTCGCAAAATGGGACACCCTTGGTAGAGAATATGAGGCAGTGAAGTCCAAATTGGACATAACCTCCGCCGATGCTGAAGAAATGATGGTCCAATACAAGGTTGATGTAGAGGCAGCCGAGTTCCCCCTGAAGGCAAAAGCGAATATATGAAGTGGTTATCCCAAAGAAAGACCCTCGAAAAGATTCACGCCCAAGGTCTTGACCTGTTGGCTGAGATCGAGGAAGCCAAAAAGCTCGAGGCCAAGGGGAAGGAGCTTTATGATCCTAATAGTTCCGAAGGTTCCGGTGGATCCGAAGGCTCCGATAGTTCTGGAAACGAGTCGGGCCCCGGTGAAGACTAGGTGTAGATGCCTTAGTACTTTTTTAGTTTTTGTCTCACGTATATATTTTTTGTTTATTTTGAGGCCTTTCTTATTGAGCCTTTGTAAATATATTTCAGAATATATATGAAATTTCCCCTTTCTGGAAATATTGCGTCTATGCTTTTCCAGCATTTTTTCATAATTTCTATTCATGTAATGTTTTAGTTGCCTTAGAATAGAGTAATGTGTAGTTATGGGGCGTTCATTTTTTGCAGGGGTGAACGGAGACTGACCTCGATATAACTTTGTTTGCTCGAGGCTTTGAAAACTCGGTGTGACCGGACGTATTTTCAAGATGATTAAGTGATTTTAGACGATGCTTTTGTAGAGGGTAACCTTTTAGCAGGTTTCGAGTTCTTATAAAGGCCTTACCTTTTTTATTACGAGGTTCTGACATCTCCGAGCTATTTTTAGGGTGGTCGTAGCCTTTTGCATTTGGGAACCGCCTTACAGGTTTGGTGCCTCCGGGATTTGGTAGCCCGGGTTGTCCAAACTTTCATTAGACGAAGGTCCCCGAGTAGGGGTAGCCCTTGGGCTCGATAGTCCCTTAGTAGGGGTAGCCTGTGGCTCTTAGGATCCGAAATTTAACAGGCAAGAAAATGCGTAATAGCAAGGCGAAACTTTCTTTCAGTTCTCACTGTGTAAAGTACATGATCGAAAGCACATAAAAACGTGTATCATGGCTAGAGTGGACTATGTGATCATGATTCATACGACTGATTTACCTTTACAATGAATCCTAACTACCAAGCCTTAGCTTCTAGCAAACAAAGTTTTTCTTTTCTCCTTGCTAAAAACCTTAATACTTAATCTGAGGGTAATGACCCCTAGTATTCGAGCTCGAGCTTGAGAGGGCTCAAATACTGTTTACATGAAGTGAATAATCATTGACTCCGATTTGAGACCGATCTTCGAATTTGAGTTAGCACGTTTTACTGTTGCATCATTAAAAACCCTGCCGAAAAACCCATTTTGGGACAAAACTAGTTCAAGGGAATAAGAGTACAATGCGCGCTTTCAGACAACACAAGCCAAAATCCACTAAGGATCGTGATGGCACCGTACACCACTGTCAGGCAAGCCAACCAAAGTACTTAATCAAATTCTCATTTTAATACTTTTGAATCTAAGATTTTCCTTCAAATTTACCAATTAAAAAGATAATTGTCTCAAATCAAATTTAAATGATAAACAGTCAATACAAAATACTTCATAACCATCCCAGAACCCAGTGTCACGAGTGCATGAGCAATTCTAAGAAAAATTGAATAATACAACAACTGTCCGGAGTACAATTGGACAGAAAATAAATAGAATCCTAAGAGAGAGACTATTCTAGCTGCGGGTCGCCTCGGGGAAATACAATTCACCTAGTCTCCTTGTCAACCATGCTGCTACGCCCACTAGGCCACTAGAGATGCATGCGCCTATGCAACAAAAATGTACAGAAGTGTAGTATGAGTATAAAAAAACATGTACTCAGTAAGTATCCCGCCTAATCTCGAAGAAGTAGAGATGAGATGGCAACTCCGACACTTACTAATGGTCAAATAATAATATTATTAAAGCGGTGACTCACGAATTTATTAAGGACAACAGTAGATTCAAATGAATTATTATACAGGCAAAAAGTTTTTTTTTTTTAATAAAAAGCCTCCGGATTCAAAATCCTTTAATTAACAATTATCTCAAGCCAGGAGAGAAGCTACCAATATCAATAAATATCAAGGCAAGCAATACAAGCATGTGCAACTCATGCTGAGGTTGTATGGCCCGATCCAACATAAATGTAAAATGTGCACTGCTGAGGGTCCAACGGCACGAACCATAGATACATCTATTACCCCGCTCGCGAATCATACGTGCGGCTCGGTCAAACTTAAATAAACAATCACCCTGCTCGCTAATCATACATGCGACGTAGGTACACATAGAAATACATGATTAAACAGCCAATTAAGAATTTATCGGGGACCATTTATCCAAATAAAAGCCAATTTTCATTTAAAGATTTAAGAAAATGAAGTTTAATCCTTTTAGAAATTCATTTACCAATTCGATAGGATTTAAGCAATTCAAACTGTCAATAACATTATAAATATTTCAAGTACAACATGCTTTTGAGTCCTAGACTACCTGGACAATAACATAATAGTAGCTACGCATGGACTCTTGTCACCTCGTGTTTATGTAGCTCACACAAATAGGATCACATAACCAGTTAATTCACCTATAGGGACAATTCTCTCTTACAAGGTTAGAAAGGAGACTCACCTCGCTCCGAAGATCCATAACCAGCATTCCACGCCCTTTCGAAGACTTGAATCGATGCTAAATACTCCCCAAACTAGCCAATAATTATACAAATTCATTAATATACGATAAACTACTCATATTAATCCAATTTATAATAATTCCTAACCCCGACTGAAAGGTTGACAAAAATGCCCTCGGGCCCATGTGCCCACGTGCCCGGATTCCGATTTTTTTTGAAGATTAAGCTTACCCATGACTCCATGAATTCAAATATATGATTTTCTCTTAATTTCATACCCAAAATCATGGTCAAATTCCAAGAGTATCAATTTTCTAGGTTTCCCCTCAAACCCCAAGTTTTCTACAAATTTCCATGTCCAAATCCGTATATAATCATGCATTTAACTCAAAACTAACATAAATTACTTACCTCATGCTTGGTGGGTGAAAATGGCACCTCAAAGTCGCTCCAAATCGGCTCCAATGGAAGAAAATGGGGTTGAAATTAACCTAACCCCCGATTTAAAAGAACCTCACTGCCTCCAGCATTTCCGCATCTACAGTCAGGGGACCGCAGATATCTGCGAGAAATGGACCGCATCTGCGACATAGGCCAAAAGAGCTGGGATCGCTTCTACTGTCTCGAGGCCACATCTGCGGAGCCGCTTATGCGACTTGGGAGCCGCTTCTGCGGTTCCTGGCCTGGCCTGCCCTGGGCGCTTTTGCGATGGTTGGACCGCATCTGCGGTCCACCAACCACGGGTGCGGTTATGATAGAAGCAGCAGCTTCAACACTTCTCAAAATTTCATTTTTGATCCGTTAACCATCCGGAATCCACCCGAGGCCCCCGAGACTCCATCCAATCATACCAACCAGTCGCAAAACACATTACGGACTTGATCGAGGCCTCAAATCATATCAAACAATGCTAAACCACAAATCGACCTCAAATCCAAGCTTTATGAACTTTAAAATTTTAAACTTCTACTTTCGATGTTTATATCTATCAAATCACATCCAATTGACTTCAAATTTTGCACGCAAGTCATATTTTACATAACGGACCTACTCCAACTTCGGAAATGAGATTCCGACCCCGATATCAAAAAGTCCACTTCGGTCGAACTTCTCAAAAACCTTCAAATTTCTATCTTTAGCCAAATGACTCCAAAATGACCCACGGACCTCGAAATTCACTTCCGATTGCGCTTCCAACTTCGAAATCACCATACGGAGATACTCCCTAACTCAGAATCCCAAACGGACATTGATAACACTGAAATACACTTCAACCCAAACTTATAAAATTTCTTCCAAAATGCTAACTTCCACAATAGGCGGCAAAACGCTCCCGGGTCATCCAAAATTCGACCCGGACATACGCCCAAGTCCGAAATCATTATACGAACCTGTTGGAACCTTCGAATCCTGATTCCAAGGTTGTTTACTCAAAAATCCGATCTTAGCTAATTCTTTCAACTTTCTAAAATGAGAAATTCCTCTATAAGTCAACTCCGAACTTCCCGAAATTTAATTCTGACCACGCGTACAAGTTATAATGCTTGAGTTGAATCTGCTCATGGCCTCGAACTGCTGAACGGCGCGCTAGGGCTCAAAACGACTGGTCGGGTCGTTACATCTCATCCTTGAACGTGCTAGAAACTGTGCTGGGGTTGTCTGGGATAACTGCTAATACCTCGTGCACCTACCCGTGCTACCACAGCACAGTTGGGCACATCAACTCGATCAAATCTAAAGATAACCTCTTTCATTTAGGCAAATAAGCCTTGTAGCCTAGTTTCAACATCCGAAATTCTCTGCCAGACATGTTCCAACATACGCTCGTCGTATCAATAACTACACGCAGCACCAAAACACAACTGCATTCACACCTTGCACCACTTTACTCACAGGACCACAATAGCATTCTCTGATCGAATAAATCAAAATTCCACGAATCTGATGCCCTCACTTCACCTCATGACCTACATAGGTCTTGCTCTAATTCTTACAATACCGCCAAGACGGAAAAAGTGTGTAAAAATTCATAACCAACTTTCGAACCCGCAATTCATCAGGCCTATACTCCTGACAAGAACCATCACCTCATTCTGAACCAGATAATGGTATTTGCTCCTTGATATACTTCATGTAATCAGGTTCCACTGATCCTAAGTCCAATGATCTCATATCACCCAGTACGAACCGCTCAGACAATAAGCCACCCCGGACATGATCAAAAGTCTCATATGATGCCACAATGTGCCAATAGGCTACCAATTCGAACGCGATACAATAGGAAATGAACTCCGAAAAGGAAATCTAATTACCCCGCTCGCGAATCATACATGCGACGAGGTCAACAAATTTGAACGGACACCCCACTCGCGAATCATGCATGCGACACTGGCACACAACTAATATAAGTTCCTCTCAGGAAAAGAGGAAACAAAACACATAAAAATAGATACGGGAAACTGTACTCAACATCCCACTGTTATGGTGTGCAACCCAATCCAATTAACATACCCATGGCGGCATGCCATCCGATCCACTCATAGAATTCACATAAGGAGATATACATTGAGCTAAATTGCTCATTACAACAGAATACCGAATATCGATTACAAGAACGCTAAGTGTATAATACCATCCCTGGGGAGACATATAGTGCCATAGGCTACAAAACTCAAGCACAACTGAGGTGCGACATACGATCCGAATCTCGAGAGCCATCCTTCTCACATAGCATCATCTATACACGGAACCTCAACACATAAGCAACTTCCCAAGCCATCTCATAACTCACACAGCGCAATGTATCATTACATGAAATATCTGACAACTAAATAACACCCTGACTACTCTTCTATAAGGAGCGCATTATTGAAATGAACACGTCTGGCCTGATATAAAGTCCATATTCACATTTAAATCCATCCATAGGGCTCAAGCTGATTCTGATTGCACCAAACTAGGCTAATAACCTTTCAAAGGTCATAAATACTCCCTTTTCTCTCATAACACATAAGAACAACCATCATAACCGGAGTAATCATTCACAGTCTGCAACCTAATAAACTGAGTGCCCTCCAGGCATAAATTCTCATATTAAAGATATCACCACGATCTCCATACTTGGTTTCATCCTTCAATCAATTAGTGACTACATGCCACGCTTGTACAATCTTCCCATAGAACACGCCCCCACGACCTTTCGTAACAGATAACAAGTCTGTATATCCATACCACCGACCGCACTAACGCTGAAAAGCGATCAAGAATACATAACCATGATGCAAAGCATCCTTCACAAAAACCGATCTCAGGTAACGCTGAAAAAAATATCAACTTACTTTAAATATCGAAACTACTTTTCTGCTCATCTGAGCTTGTGACATTCTCGTCAACACCAAACTGTAACCTTGATCCTCACTTCAAAATCCATACCACTCACTGCACCCAACATGCCAATATACGATAGAACATGATTCCCATCATAACTCCGGGACCACTAATAGATTAACACTTCATCATATAAAAACTTTCCACTTAACTCCCTCTAGGAGAACTATTGCGACACACGGGTGAATTTTCATAACCGTAGAATACACCAAATCTGTAAGTAGTGGTCTTAAGATATCATAGCCCTTCCGGGACCCGTCTACACATGACATGCCATAACAGTAGAATACTTCTGAACAACATCAATTACGGCGGCTGACAAGCCTCACACGTACCGCCACAAATCACTTGCATAACTTGGTCGCGTTGAAGGAACTGATCACTGCCACCAATACGCCAATTCAACTATGGCTAATCAATCTATTTTCTCCCAATTTATCTTTGATTGCCTTAGAGTAATAATAACTTCATTCAACGTATAATGCACTCCACCGGAGTGGCCTTGAAACACGAGACCATGTTGTTCCAGATCCCACGAACCATTTCATACCTTCCTTGTGCGCACATTCGCATCTCGAGCGGCACATCCATTCTGATAATTTCTCTACGAATCTGAAGTCCTTTTTATTCTTTTCTTCTCAATGTTACGCTGCAAGTCAAAACATCATAGAACATTATGAACCTCTTATCGTGAGCTGCTTCACAAGCCCGATTCCTAAACACATTGCGGGCTTAAATCCTTAGACACCGCATTTTTAACCTTTAAATTTACTAGGACCGTTGTTGAGAGCCACCCGCTCTGACTTGGCCCTGAATAATCAATTCCATAAATCTTCTAACACATGAATACCCCCTCGATGAAGCATCTGGCATAATCACTTTCCTAGAAATCCGCATCCATGCAAGGCATGAATCCTTAATTCTTCCCCAAGTCTGAACATGAGTCAACAAGGCCAACCATAGTACACGTTTAACAATTCCTTTGCGCTCACTTTACCACTTTATTATCTTTTCCTATAGCTGAAATAACTCATCAATATGCTAATAATCAGAAACCTTGCAAGTAGTTAACCATGCAACCCTAATCATAGGCGGTGAGACTCTCCCACTTAGCTTGAAGCCATTGTTACATAACTGTGGGTTTCATCAGGATCCTTTATCTCTTATTGACATAACCTTGCGCAATCAACTGCCAAAATTCTCGAAATCTGTTTGTAAAACCCTCGTGTTATACTCTGAATCATCAACCATATTCATACGACCGATATCTTTGATGTATATCTAATAAAACCCCTTGTAAAAGCTTTGCCAACCATGCGACCGCCGTCCTGCTCCCTGGAGATATTCCTCCTGCGGAATCTACATGCCAACGTCTTCCAACGCTGCTACACGGGGTGTAATCACCATGACATTAATGACCCATCTTGAGTCCAAGCTCACTCCCTAGTTGCACGAGCCCATTCACCCCTCGTGGACATCAATTAAATGCGGGGCGACATCCTTCCTATTCAAAGTTAGGTTGTATCCTTCTCCATTTCTAGTAGCCTCTTTCCGTTATATCAAAATCTCTTGCCGCCTAATAGCCCGTACTCAAATTAATCTGTAGTCCCAAATCACCAATCACTAAAATTCCCAAATCACTCCAAACTCTCCCACTTTGGCGAAACTCCCGCCTGAAACTCCCCACATGCCCCTTCTTGTCCGTTGCTACTCAGTTGTTGCCTTAAATAAAATCTATCTTTGTGGCACTTGAACCCACAATTGCTGCTATATTTACACCTTTTGGAAGATCATCTTCCTCATACCGTCGACATTAGAAACACTGATTCAACCCTGAAGTACCGCTCCCTGCGATATCTGATAGCCGCATTTTCAATACTATTTCACAATAGCTTGCCCCAAAGGCGAATTAGAGAAGATCATAACACCGGAGAACTTAGTACGTTCAATTAAGACAACGACACCCCATCATAAAAGAAAGCTCCACCATGCACGCAAATACCAAGTCTCATTACTCCACCAGCCCATATCTGACCATTCTTAGTCCGATTGCATTTCCCATGCCGGGAATAAAATACTAAATCTCTAGATTATGCACTGAGTAAACCTCCCTTCAAGTCATTCACTACCCCGACACGTAGGCAAATCTCCTACCATCATATCAACACTGCGGAACAATAATTTATAGCATCATGGCAACTTGTGCCTAGCCTCAAAGCTCTCAAAAGTACCGCTATTGAGCTGAAACGACAGAATATCCTTCCACAAGGCGACGATAATAGCTTAGACAACTATACATGGAGAAACAACACACACTGCATTGGTAGTACCATAGCAATTCTTCAATTCTCGATTTATAAGAAGCGATTCGTATCGCACAAGATTGAATAGGAAGGAATTAATGGCATAAGCCTCCATGGATCAAATCTCACGACGAGGAATCAAGGAGGGAAGTACTCCCAACAATCATGCAGCCTCCCGAGGATAAGAACAGACGTCTCCGTACCGATCCGCGAGACTCTACTAGACTTTATCATGACTCGTAAGACCCTAGGAACCTAGTGCTCTGATACCATGTTGTCACGACCCAAAATCCACTAAGGGTCGTGATAGAAGTCGGACACCACTGTCAGGAAAGCCAACCAAGGTACTTAATCAAATTCTCGTTTTAATACTTTTGAAATCTAGGATTTTCCTTCAAATTTACCAATTAAAAAGATAATGGTCGCAAATCAAATTTAAATGATAAACAGTTAATACAAAATACTTCATAACCATCCCAGAACCCCGTGTCACAAGTGTATGAGCAACTTCTAAGAAAAATAGAATAAAGTACAACAATTGTCCGGAATACAATTGGACAGAAAATCAATAGAATCCTAAGAGAGAGACTATTCTAGTTGCGGGTCGCCTCGGGGAAATACAGTGTCACGACACTGATCCTGGTCATGATGGCGCCCAACACAACTGCAAGGCAAGCCCGACCATTTACACTCTCAACCCGAGCATGAAGCTCAAAACCAATTATTTGAATATCATTTAACAATCATAACGAATAACCTCCCAAAGACCTGGGGGTCATGAGTCTAGAGCCTCTAACAAATATAGAGTAATAAGACTCCAATACTACAAATGTTCAAAACATCGGAAAATAACAAAGGGATAGGAGAAGAGTCGGGTCCTGCAAACGTCAGGCAGCTACCTCGACAACTCTAATAAAACTCTGAAACAGCAGCTTGCTCGGCTAAGCTCCCAAAATACCTGAATCTGCACACATGGTACAGGGAGTAAAGTGAGTACTTCCAACTCAGTGATAATAAGGGTAAATAATGCTGAGAGGAAAGAAATCACGTAAGAGCACTTCATCATGCTATAAGGGACAGTACAACTCTTTTGAGAAAAACAGTAAGTCCATGAAAATCCTTTATAAAATATCTGACTCAGTTTAAAACCTCTTTGAAAACATCTCTTTCTTTCCTTGCTAACAGTTAAGCACCTGAATACGATATCAAATAGTGCAAGTCTGCACACAAATCAGCCCCTCGGGCACAGCACTCCTTTAGCAATTTACACCAGGATATCTGGTCAACAAGGCAAGTAATACATGTATGCCAATAATATATGAGTGATAAATGTCATGCCACGTAGTACAAACAGAAACCAATGCATGAATGCAATGCAATGCACATGACGTTGTGGCATACAACCCGATCCATTTGGGCGCCCGGCACTCATTGTGGGGGTTCAGACTCTGGAGGGGCTCCTACAGCCCAAGCGCAATAACAATATCACTCCCGCTGCGGCGTGCAGCCCGATCCATGCATAGTCATGAATGCTCATAAGCCCCTTGGGCAATAGTAACATAGCAGCTCTCAGCTAAAAATGTCATTAAAACATCATTTAAGTTTTCAAATCTTAGAAAGATGGCTGAGTTTGCAAAATAATATTTTAAACCTTGGACTGAGATAGAAATGTACACAGTAATGCAAAAACAGTGATTTTTATCCCCGAAGGATTTAAATATTTGGCACGAAGCCCAAAAACATGGCAATCAGCCCAAATCATGATAGCATCAAGTAATTTTCAGTTAATCACACAGTAAAATCAACAACCGGGACGGACCAAGTCACAATCCCCAACGGTGCTCTACCCCACGCTCATATCGAGCGTGCAAGTCACCACAATACAGCACTATGATATGCAAGTCCGGGGTTTCAAGCCCTCAGGACATCATTAACAAGTATTACTCACCTCGAACCGGTAAAATTCCTTGCTCGTGACGCCTTTGCCCCTCAAATTGGCCTCCACGCACGTCAAATCTAACCAAAATCAGTACAAATAAATCATAATATGCTAATGGGACAACACCCAATCGAAAACAATCGAAATATAATAAAAATCTCGAAACTAGCAAAACCCGAGCCCCGAGCCCGCTTCTCAAAAAATTATGAAATTAACATCCACAGATTCCTTATCTCGCCACGAGTTCGTACATACCAAGAACACCCAAATCGGACCACAAATGGCCCCTCAAATCCCAAATTTAGAATTTTTACTTCAAGCCCTAATTTCATATGATTTGGCTATGTTTTCATGAATTTCAAGGATGAATCTTCAATATAATCATGTATTTAACTCATAAAACTTACCTCCAATCGATTCCCAGTCGAAACCCTCTTAATTCCTCGTCAAACGATCCCAAGCTTGTTCAAACATGGAGGAAATAACATAACCCTCGCGGATGAAAAATGATATTAAACTCTTACTGACCTTCAGGGGTTTCCGCTTCGGCGGTCCCCAGGCCCGCTTCCGCATGACCGCTTCTGCGGTCCTTGTCCGCTTAAGCGGAAATTCATTAAATCACAAGGGTCGCTTCTGCGACTAGATTTCTCGCTTCTGCGAAATCTCTCCTCCAAGCCCAAACCACTTCTGCGACTTATTGTCCGCTTTTGCGGACCTGCATAGGCGAAAATAATTCCGCTTCTGCGGAACTTCTCAACCTCACCCACTTTCGCACTTGCGATGCCTTCTCCGTTTCCGCACAACCGCATCTGCGGTCTTCTTTCCGCAGATGCGGAAATACCTGCTGCAACCAAGAACCTGCAATTCCAACTTCAAATTTCTTCCGTTTAACCACCCGAAACCACCCCGAGGCCCCCGGGGCCTCAACCAAAGGCACCAACATATCCCAAAACATCATACGAACTTGTTCCAATCATCAAACACATCGAACAATACTAAAACCATCAATTCACGTCGGATTCAAGCCTAAGTTTCTTCAAAGCTTCCGAAACACGCATTCGATCAAGAACCCGACCAAAAAACGTTTGAATGACCTGAAAATTTGCAGACATATCCAAAATCACCTAACGAAGCTACTGCAACTCTCGGAATTCCATTCCGACCCTTGGATCAAAATCTCACCTATCAACCGGAATTCGCCAAAATTCAAACTTCGCCAATTCAAGCCTAATTCTACACCGAGCCTCCAAAATCAATTTCGATTTCACTCCTAAGTCTCAAATCATTCCCCGAAGCTAATCGAATCATCAGAATTCACATCCGAGCCTCCTAACTAAATTGTCAACATCCGGTTGACTTTTCCAATTTAAGTCTTCTTAAAATAGACTAAGTGTCTCATTTCTTATCAAAATTACTTCAATTAAATTATAACGCACTCAACACCAATAGTAAAACATAAAGTAATACAATAAGGGGGAAACGGGACGGTAACTCACGTGAACGACGGGTCGGGTCGTCACATCCTCCCCAACTTAGACAAACGTTCGTCCTCGAGCGGACCCAGAGTTGTCTTAGAAGTCCACCAATAGCTGAATAACTTTACCATGCATATAAATCGGGTTGATCCCACGTCACCCTACCTCATATAGATCTGACAACACAATATAGCTGAAGTTTTTCAACCCATTTAGTCCATAAACCAGAGAACTACATTTCACCCTTTGAAATCTTACACAAGATCAGAACCTCACATATTTACTCAGAATAAACCCGAATCAGCTGTAATAATCCATACCTGCAGCCTCGGCTGCAATCATATGATATACCACGTAACTGAAACACATGCAGCGATAACTTCCATTCACAACAGCTGCCCACGACAACCAAATATCGGTAGAAAATCTCTTGTTAGATAAATTCTCATTTCAATACCTTCATATACTGCCAACGACAACTGAAACACGCGATATACTGAACCCATCTCTCAGATCAACCATTCATGAATCCATTTCCCTCTTGACTG
>MU765167.1:23654-34900 GCA_026770625.1 Nicotiana glauca
GCAAGTAATACATGTATGCCAATAATATATGAGTGCTAAATGTCATGCCATGTAGTACAAACAGAAACCAATGCATGAATGCAATGCAATGCACATGACGATGTGGCGTACAACCCGATCCATTTGGGCGCCCGGCGCTCACTGTTGGGGTTCAGACTCTGGAGGGGCTCCTACAGCCCAAGCGCAATAACAATATCACTCCCGCTGCGACGTGCAGCCCGATCCATGCATAGCCATGAATGCTCATAAGCCCCTTGGGCAATAGTAACATAGCAGCTCTCAGCTAAAAATGTCATTAAAACATCATTTAAGTTTTCAAATCTTAGAAAGATGGCTGAGTTTGCAAAATAATATTTTAAACCTTGGACTGAGATTGAAATGTGCACAGTAATGCAAAAACAATGATTTTTATCCCCGAAGGATTTAAATATTCGGCACGAATCCCAAAAACATGGCAATCAACCCAAATCATGATAGCGTCAAGTAATTTTCAGTCAATCACATAGTAAAATCAACAGCCGGGACGGACCAAGTCACAATCCCCAATGGTGCTCTACCCAACGCTCATACCGGGCGTGCAAGTCACCACAATACAGCACTATGATGTGCAAGTCCGGGGTTTCAAGCCCTCAGGACATCATTTACAAGTATTACCCACCTCGAACCGGTAAAATTCCTCGCTCGCGACGCCTTCGCCACTCAAATTGGCCTCCACGCACGTCAAATCTAACCAAAATCAGTACAAATATATTATAATATGCTAATGGGACAACACCCAATCGAAAACAATCGAAATATAACAAAAATCTCTAAACTAGCAAAACCCGAGCCCCGGGCCCGCTTATCAAAAAATTACAAAATTAACATCATTCCTTATCTCGCCACGAGTCCGTACATACCAAGAACACCCAAATCGGACCACAAATGGCCCCTCAAATCCCAAATTTAGAATTTTTACTTCAAGCCCTAATTTCATATGATTTGGCTATGTTTTCATGAATTTCAAGGATGAATCTTCAATATAATCATGTATTTAACTCATAAAACTTACCTCCAATCGATTCCCAGTCGAAACCCTCTTAATTCCTCGTCAAAAGCTCCCAAGCTTGCTCAAACATGGGGGAAATAACATAACCCTTGCGAATGAAAAATGATATTAAACTCTTACTGGCCTTCAGGGGTTTCCGCTTCCACGGTCCCCAGGCCCGCTTCCGCGTAACCGCTTCTGCGGTCCTTGTCCTCTTAAGCGGAAATTCATTAAATCACAAGGGTCGCTTCTGCGACTAGATTTCTCGCTTCTGCGAAATCTCTCCTCCAAGCCCAAACCGCTTCTGCGACTTATTGTCCGCTTTTGCGGACCTGCATAGGGGAAAATAATTCCGCTTCTACGGAACTGCTCAACCTCACCCTCTTTCGCACCTGCGATGCCTTCTCCGCTTCCGCGCAACCGCATCTGCGGTCTCCTTTCCGCAGATGTGGAAATACCTGCTGCAACCAAGAACCTGCAATTCCAACTTCAAATTTCTTCTGTTTAACCACCCGAAACCACCCCGAGGCCCCCGGGACCTCAAACAAAGGCACCAATATATCCCAAAACATCATACGAACTTGTTCCAATCATCAAAACACATCTAACAACACTAAAATCATGAATTCACGTCGGATTCAAGCCTAAGTTGCTTCAAAGCTTCCGAAACACGCATTCGATCAAGAACCCAACCAAACGACGTCCGAATGACTTGAAAATTTGCAGACATATCCAAAATCACGTAACAAAGCTAGTGCAACTCTCGGAATTCCATTCCGACCCTCGGATCAAAATCTCATCTATCAACCGGAATTTGCCAAAATTCAAACTTCGCCAATTCAAGCCTAATTCTACACCGAGCCTCCAAAATCAATTCCGATTTCACTCCTAAGTCTCAAATCATACCCCGAAGCTAACTGAATCATCAGAATTCACATCCGAGCCTCCTAACTAAATAGTCAACATTCGGTTGACTTTTCCAATTTAAGTCTTCTTAAAAGAGACTAAGTGTCTCATTTCTTATCAAAATTACTCCAATTAAATTCTAACGCACTCAACACCGATAGTGAAACATAAAGTAATACAATAAGGGGGAAACAGGGCGGTAACTCACGTGACGACGGGTCGGGTCGTCACATACAGCTCGCTTAGTCTCCGTGTCCACTAGGCCACTAGAGGTGCATGCGTCTGTGCAACAAAAATGCACAGAAGTGTAGTATGAGTACAAAAACAACGTGTACTCAGTAAGTATCCCGCCTAATCTCGAAGAAGTAGAGATGAGATGGCAACTTTGACACTTACTAATGGTCAAATAATAATATTATTAAAGCGATGACTCACGAATTTATTAAGGACAACAGTAGATTTAAATGAATTATTAGACAGGTAAAAAGTTCCTTTTTATAAAAAGCCTCCGAATTAAAAATCCTTTAATTAACAATTATCTCAAGTCGGGAGAGCAGCTACCAATATCAATAAATATCAAGGCTAGCAATACAAGATTGCGCAACTCATGCCGAGGTCGTACAGCCCGATCCAACATAAATGTAAAATATGCATTGTCGAGGGTCGAAGATGCATCTATTACCCCGCTCGCGAATCATACGTGCGACGCGGTCAAACTTAAATAAACAATCACCCTGCTCATGAATCATACATGCGACGCAGGTACACATAGAAATACATGCTCAAACAGCCAATTAAGAATTTATCGGAGAACATTTATCCAAATAAAAGCCAATTCTCTTTTAACGATTTAAGAAAACGAAGTTTAATCCTTTTAGAAATTCATTTACCAATTCGATAGGATTTAAGCAATTCAAACTGTCAATAACATTACAAATATTCCAAGTACAACATGTTTTTTGGTCCTAGACTACCCGGACAATAACATAATAATAGCTACGCACGGACTCTCGTCACCTGGTACGTACTTAGCCCCCACAAATAGGAGCACATAACTAGTTAATTCACCTATGGGGACAATTCCATCTTACAAGGTTTGAAAGGAGACTCACCTCGCTCCGAAGATCCATAACAAGCATTTCACGCCCTTCCGAAGACTTGAATCGATGCTAAATACTCCCCAATCTAGCCAATGATTATGCAAATTCATTAATATACGATAAACTACTCATATTAGTCCAATTTATAACAATTCCTAACCTCGATTGAAATGTTGACAAAAATGCCCTCGGGCCCACGTGGCCGGATTCCGAATTTTTTTGAAGATTAAGCTTACCCATGACTCCATGAACTCAAATATATGATTTTCTCTTAATTCCATACCCAAAATCGTGGTCAAATTCCAAGAATATCAATTTTCTAGGTTTTCCTCAAACCCCAAGTTTTCTACAAATTTCCATGTCCAAATCCATATATAATCATGTATTTAACTCAAAACTAACATAAATTACTTACCTCATGCTTGGTGGTGAAAATGGCACCTCAATGTTGCTCCAAATCGGCTGCAATGGAAGAAAATGTGGTTGAAATTAACCCAACCCCCGATTTAAAAGAACCTCACTGCCTCCAGCATTTCCACATCTGCAGTCCGGGGACCGCATCTGCAATCCGGGGACCGCATTTGCGGTCCCGTATCTGCGAGAAATGCACCGCATCTGCGATATGGGCCAAAAGAGATGGGACCGCTTCTGTGGTGTCGAGGCTGCATCTGTGGAGCCGCTTCTGCGATTTGGGAGCCGCTTCTGCGATGGTAGGACCGCATCTGCGGTCTCGCACCTGCGGTCCACCAACCGCATGTGCGGTTATGACAGAAGCAACAGCTTCAGCACTTCTGAAAATTTCATTTTCGATCAGTTAACCATCCGGAATCCACCCGAGGTCCCTAGGACCCCATCCAATCATACCAACTAGTCCCAAAACACATTACATACTTGCTCGAGGCCTCAAATCATATCAAACAACACTAAAACCACGAATCGACCTCCAATCCAAGCTTTATGAACTTTAAAATTTCAAACTTCTACTTTTGATGTTTATACCTATCAAATCACGTCCGATTGACTTCAAATTTTGCACGCAAGTCATATTTGACATTACGGACCTACTCCTACTTTCAGAATTGGATTTCGACCCCGATATCAAAAAGTCCACTTCCGGTCGAACTTCTCAAAAACGTTCAAATTTTTATCTTTAGCCAAATGACTCTAAAATGACCCACGGACCTCCGAATTCACTTCCGATCGTGCTCCCAACTCTAGAATTACCATACAGAGCTACTCCCTGACTCGGAATCCCAAACAGACATCGATAACACTAAAATTCACTTCAACCCTAACTTATAAAATTTCTTCCAAAATGCTAACTTCCACAATAGGTGCCAAAACACTCCCGGGTCATCCAAAATATGACCCGGACATACGCCCAAGTCCAAAATCATTATACGAACCTGCTGGAACCTTCGAATCCTGATTTCGAGGTCATTTACTCAAAAATCGGATCTTAGCTAATTTTTTCAACTTAAAGCTTCTGAAATGAGAATTTCCTCTCCAAGTCAGCTTTGAACTTCCCGAAATTTAATTCTGACCACGCGTACAAGTCATAATGCTTGAATTGAAGCTGCCCATGGAATTGAACTACTGATTGGGTCATTACATAACATCCACATCCGTCATTGGTCGTTGCTTGCATGTGTTAGTCCGATTCATAACATAATTAAAGAGCAATTAAGATCGTGCCGTAGTAGTTGTACCGCATTAAGTGTGTCACGTTCCAGTTTTTTGGTAGTTGCACACCATTCCTGCTTTGAGTTTGTATGAGTCTTTTCCGGTAGATCCAACAACATGATACGGTCCTTCCCAATTCGATCCCTGCTTCCCCACGTTTGGGTTCGGGTGTGTAATGTTACTTTCCTCAACACCAAGTCCCATATCTTGAAGTGTTGGAGGTTTGATCTTCGGTTGTCGTATCTTTCTATCTGTTGTTTCTGGGCAGCCACCCGGCCTAGGGAGGCACATTTAACTCGAGATTTATTGATAAGTACAGATATCACCAGTGCATCATTATGAGGTAGTACGATTCCCTCGGCATCCTTGTCACTGAACGAAATGGTTCCCTCTGGGACGTAATCTCAGCTGCGTTTTTACCTCATGATGGATACTTTAATGCACTTTATCATTGGCCCCTGGGGTACATCGACTCCTCCAATGATCATGTTGATGACGTGATGAGGTTGTTCTTGTTCGTTCTGTTTAATGGAGTCCTTGTTCCTGAAATTGTTTTTAGCTCGATCACTCAGAAATTCGTGGAGGTGCCCGTTATTAAACAACCATGCAACTTCTTCTCTCAATTGTTGAGTGCCATGATACTTATACATCAGGTTAGGATATCTTTGGGTAGGGCTAGACTATAATGGTCGAGGCCACTTGGTTTCCTTGATGTGCCCAATGGTTGAAACAGTGCTGGATACATCAACGTTGAAGTTATACTCTGATAATCTTGGTGCTTCCCTTCCCAGAGTAGCCTGTCAAACCCATTTTTCTCATCAAACCTCGATTATTGGGCCCTCGATCGCTCCTCTTTTAGTTCCTTCTAGAGTTGTGCCCGGACTAATCCCTCATTCGATCTGTGTTGTATGGTTGATACCGATCTCGGACCGGCCTTGATTCATGATCGATGACTCTCTTAGACCTGTCTTCGATTATGATGGGCTAAACGGACCCTGAAGGGGTTCTGAGTTGGTCGTCCTCGACTCTGATTTTCGACTTATACCTGTTGTGGACGTCGACCTAAGTTACCGCTGGGTAGTCTACCAAATTTTGTTTTAGCTACTGCAAAGCCAAGGATCTTCGGCGGTTAAGTCCTTTAGTGAATACCTGAACGACCCAACTATCAGCAACCGGAGGCAAGTTCATCCTTTCCATTTGAAACCTGGACACGAACTCCCCGAGCATCTTGTTGTCTCTTTGCTTAACCTTGAAAGAGTCCGATTTTTTGGTCTCGACCTTGGCGGCCTCACATGAGCCTTCATAAAAGCATCCGCGAGCATAGTGAACGATTCAATGAAATTTAGGGGTAAGTTATGGTACCATATCATTGCTTCTTTTGAAAGAGTTTCCCCGAACTTCTTTAGTAACACCGACTCGATTTCACCGTCTTCTAAGTCGTTGTCTTTAATGGCGCATGTGTAAGAGGTCACATGTTCATTCGGATCCGTGGTTCCACTTTGGAATGCATATGGAACCTCTTTGGGATTGGATTTGGTTATGCGCTCTAAGGGAAAGGCTTTTGGACAAAATTCTTGGAATTCAGTCCTTTCAATATCGGGGGTGCTCCCAGGATTTGATTGACCCTGGAATTGTATGTCTCCACCTTCTTAACGTTTGCCTCAATTTGCTTTTCACCTGATTCTACCCGTTTAGTTAATTCTTCCAGCATTTTCATCACTTCGGGACTGACACCGGACGCATCTTCACCCGATCTTTCAATGATCTGCTCATTTCTTCGGGTGTTTTCACTGTATGGTTCCGGCCTAACTCTGCTGGGGGTGCAGCTTTTATTTTGCAGCTACACTATCACCGCCTGTTGAGAATTCAATATTTCGAAGGTTAACCGTAAGCTGACCTCATCACCTTCGCCTTCGGGCACTTTTCGAGCCGTTGGTCGGGCTCCTCCGCAAACCCTGTTCTTGGTGTCAATAGGCAGGTTGGCGTCGATGTCCACCTACGAGTTAGCATCTATTGGGTCTGCAACTAGGACTCCGTTGGGATCAGGAGGGGCACCTCATTGCTAGGCGCTATATTGTTGTTTTCACCATGATAGCTAGACTCAGCCTCAACGTTCAAGTGAGCAGAATGAGAATTTGACATTTTTAGGCCGACCTGAAATTGAGACCTTAAAGAACAAGTATAAAATAGAGTGTGTTATGCAGATTTGTATCAAACCACCGCTATTATCCTCAGCCCCACGGTGAACGCCAAATTATTTACCCTTAAAACGGATAACAATTAAATATGTATGCAATTTTAAGGATATGTGGATTGATTAAATACAAGTAATCAAGAATGTTAGATAGCCGAATTAAAGATAAAATGAATAACTAAACCAGTTGTGACGTTAAGGCTGGGCTCGGACTTAAGCTGAACAACAATTTTGTCCTTGATCGGACCCTCGATTCAGAGCCAAATGTAGATGAAGAACTATGATTAAATTAAGAACTTTTCAATAGCTAGAAAGTAGAGAAATAGGTTTGTATTTCCTTGATATATGTGTTACAATGTGTCTATTGAATAAAAATCTTTCCCTTTATATAGTATGAGAGTTTCATTCCTAGTACCAGGGGAGGATTTACATGTAACAATTGGGTGCTCGAGACCCATTAACCTCGATACAATGTATGTAAGTTATATTAAAAATTTAAGAAAAGTTATATAAGAGAGTAGCAAGCACACAGGTAACAAAGGGCCTGGTGGCTGCTTTGGTTATATGATGGGTGCTGAAATGGTGTGTATGTCAAAGGTCGGGAGGTCGAGTCTCCTTACTAACAATCTTCTTTTCTTCCATTAATGTTCATATTATCAAGCACTATCTTTCTTTTTGAACCAATACTACTACTTATTTTTTTTGCTTCTGACTTTCTTTTACCTTCTTTCCTTATTATTTTTTAACTTTTTCTGTTCTATTTAATCTAATTCACTATAGCGAAGAAAGAGAAAGAAAATTTTCTTTAAAATAAAAAAGAATTACCACAAAGCAGCAAAATCCACTAATCTTTTTTTCTCGCTTCACAGATTTACGGCGTCAGTAATATTAATACTATGGTTTTTCTATTAATTTTCTTATCGTCGTATTTAAATAGTTGTACATTTATACGAGGTAAATAGTAGTAACTTCACATCGAAAATGCTAAGCACCCACGAATCTAAAATTCTGGATCCGCCACTGCCTAGTACAATTCTAAAAAAGGTAAAAATCCTCATATCTCGTCAATTACTGATACACTTCCGACATAGGGCGAGATTCGCGCCGTGATATCCGGTTAGGTTCGGATATCACGGTCCTCTAATATTCGTCTTCAATCGTTTGCAGTACTTTCCGAGGTCTTGGAGCTCGTTCTAGGTTCGGAGAGTGTTATCTTGTCGGGCCCGGTGGCTAGTACCCCGTTCCAGCCTCGATCAAAAGAGTTCCTAACTTCGGTCTCGATCTCATACATTCATACTCTTACTTCGTTTGACTTACCAGGAACTCGGGGTGTGCGCTAACCCGGGGTTCACCCGTATATAAACATACCCAGTGTATTCCCACAAGTGGGGGCCTAGGGAGGGTATGGTGTACGTAGACTTACCTCTATCTGAAGCAGGTAAAGAGGTTATTTTTTAAAGATCTTCGGCTCATGGCATGCATAATCAAAACAGTAAGAAAGGAAATATAGTAGTGAAAAGTTCATGCAACCATATTCTGAATCAGTATTACATTGTTTATTATACCATTTGATCAAGACATGCACACAACAACAACAATCCAGTGTATTCTCACAAGTGGAGTTTGGAGAAGATAGAATGTACACAGTTTTACCTTTACCCTGGGAATGTAGAGAGATTGTTTCCAGTAGACCCTCGGCTAAAGATAGAGGCATACACAGAAGAATTCAAATTTTGAAAAAATATGTAGAACTCATAATATCACCTAACTTTTCTCAAAGTTTTTTTCTTCCTTGTCCTTTCATTTGATTCCTGTTATACTTATATTGATCTTAGCACCTGATCTGGAATAACGTTGTAATTATAATAGACTACATAACATTAGGCACCTCAAAAAAATAAAGGAAGTATCACTGCGGTTATTTAGCGCGGTTAAGCTAAGAACCGCTTCAGCTAAATTGCAAACAATGGTAAGTTGCCTACATCACATTACTTGAAATGTAGTCCTTCCCAGACTCTTTATGAATGCGGTATGTAACTATTTTTTTTTTTTTTTTGGATACACTTAGCGGCGGTTGATATAACTTTATCCTTTAGTAACAATTATTATAATTGCATATTTGTTCTAGAGTATAAAACCGAATCCAACTGTATACAAGCAAACAAATTACAAATCTACCAAATTGTTCAAAACAATGAATAAGGGAAATAGAATATATGCAGTCATAAACTTAGTCGAAGATGAGAAAGTAACTGCTTATAGAAAGCACGAACCTTAATTTGCCGAAATAGGAATCATACATTTATACATATTTGAGAAAAATTGTTACTTTAAAATTTTTTCCAACGAAGAGACACAGAATATGTGCTGAGCAATTTGCGGCAAGCAAAGTTCTTATAATATAACAAAGGAGGTCGTTACTAAGATTAATTCCCTATATATATATATAACACTTCCTTGAGATATATTGCCATATCAAGATTTAGTCATCTCAAAATATACAGAAAAGTTTAATTTAAGCCATGGCCAAAATCACCCTACTTCCTATATACACACTTCTCATGATATTTGCACTTTTTTGGAACCATGGAAATGCAACAACTCCTCGCAAACTAGAGGCTCGCCATAATGCGGTTACAAGCTTGACAAATACAAATGAAGCAGTTGATTCACGTGAATCAGTGCTTTATTTTTCACTACTAGAAATCCACAAAATACCTACCAAACAAATCGACCAATTTTGGTCGGTTATGGCCAATTACCGATCAAAACGCGGCTAAATACGCTTGGACGTTATTTTTGTGGTCGTTTTAATATACCGACCAACGTTGGTCGGTATATTAAAATGACCATATGAAGAATTGAAATGACTTAGCGACCAACTTTAGTCGGAACCATATTTTATTAATTTAATTTTACTGACCAAAGTTGGTCGGTGTATTTAATTTATATTATTTTTATTCATTATTAAAATTAAAAGACCAAATTTCACAAATATGAGTACAATCGGACAAATTTCAAGCATCGATGCAATTGAATCTGAATTGGAGTCTTCCGAATGTAAAATTTCGGATCGTTTCAAGCCTGAAATTAATATCATATTCAATAGCGTTGGATTTTACCTGATGCATAGGTAACATATTCTGCTTTCACATATTTTTGTGAGAATCCTTTTTTTGTTGCTTTAATGTATAACTTTTTCATAATCCTAAAATACATAAAATCGTACTCATGAAACGATTGTGTACTGCTCTTCTATGCTGTTTTAATGGATAAATTTTTCACAACTTCAAATACATGAAATTGTACTAATGAAACGATTACGCGTGCTACCAATATTCTCTTTTTGTTTATGAAACTAGGATTCATAGTTGTGTATCAATTTGTATGTATATTGAATTTATCAGCAATATGATATATCATAATAATAAATCTGCCTTTCTAAGGAGTATGTTATTATAATGAAAAAAATTACAGAACAATTAATATTTTTTTCCAGTATTGCTGAAGTACGAAGTACTTGCTAAGACTGATATATGAAATTTCGTATGTTCCCTATAGCTTCAAGGGTCTACGAAATTGCTCCAATCATCTATATATATATAAAAGGAGAAGCAAAAGCATGTAATGATGCCAAGTGGCATAACCGCTATTAAACAAGTGTTATTTTTTTGGACACATATCCAATAAAGTTGGAGTTTAAAATTATTTAAAATAAAAAATAGGCAAAAAGGATTCAACTATACGAATTCACAAAAATTAGGTATATTGCCTGCCATATTGGGCAATTATTTTATTTATTTATAACACTTGAAAATTAAGAAAAAGATAAATATTTCTCTTTGCCATATTGGGCAATTATTTAATTTTTTTGTAGGACTTGGAAATTAAGAATAAAATAAATATTTCTCTTTTGACCTACCCATTCATAAAAATGAATACTTCCCATGTTTGACCGTTATTTTATTTACAAACTTATTAGACTTGGCAATTAAGAAAATATAAATACTTACTACAATTGGTCGTTCTTTTTTACAAAGAATAATCGTGGGGATACGTCTCATCATCTTCCCAAACGTGAGGTTCAACAACAATTCTATACTAACTCAAACACTCCATGATTTATGCAGTTTCATACGTTAAATTTCCTTTTCAAATCCTATCTTCTCCACTCAGTACTACAATAACTTCACAAATATGACTACAATCAGACAAATTTCAAGCATCGATGCAATTGAATCTGAGTTGGAGTCTTCCGAATGTAAAATTTCGGATCGTTTCAAGCCTGAAATTAATACCATATTCAATAGAGTTGGATTTTACCTGATGCATAGGT